>JANRGW010012060.1:0-14397 GCA_024733675.1 Psilopsiagon aymara
AAGGGAAAGTGCCCCCCCCCCCCCCCCCAACTCTAGTTTGAGATTAAGCCAACAATTTTTAAAGCATCCCAGCTTGTATTTTCCAAAATATTCTATAAAAATCTGTACTTTCTTCATTAAGTAGAGTTAATGATTTCCAAAAGTGTTTTCTTTTTTTCAATGGAAACTGTTGCAACATATAAAACTGAGTGCAGTTAAGGTGATTTGAAGACACATAAGAGTGCTGCAGTTGATATAACAGCAGAGTATATCTAGGCTCAGCCTTTAACAGACACTTGGAAAGTCTTTGCTTTCAAGAACACCTTGTGCTTCTTTTGGTCTCAGTAGGTAATTCCAGTTCTCACCCTGTTATGAGTTCCTTAATTCCACAAGAGCTTGCTGTATCTTATGTGGAGAGGTCAAGATAACATTACATAGCTGTATCAAGAGTACAATTTATTAAAAAAACAGATTATTGAGCTCTTTTTAAAATCTTGTGGTATAACCTGTGCTTTTCTGCATTGCGCCAGCTTCTGTGAGCTGTTGCCAAGCTAGCAGGGGAGCTGCCAGCAAGGGGCCACACAGTTCCATGATGAGCTTTCTAGATTATCAGTGTAATGTGTACATTTGCGTGAAGATGTACGAAGTGGTACTTTAATTCTATTCCTGATATCAGACACTTTAAAAGTTCAAATTATAGGTGCAATTAGAAAAGTACCTGCTGCCTTCAGTGTTTCAAATGTAGAAATTTACTTTTCTTAGTCTTTTAACCCCTGGGATATCCTGAATATCTCTGTTGGAGCTCTGGTTGAGACAGACTGTTGGACAGAGATCTAAGCAAGCCTGTTTCAGTATATGTCTTTTCCTTTAAATGCAGCTCTCTTTGACCAGATCAGCATGTTCCTGCTTACTTGCTCTTGGGATCTAACCCTGGTTTCCTATTATTTTCCCTTTCCTCACTGCAAGCAGAGAAGATGATAGAATATTCCCAGTTAAATAAGAAGGCAGAGGAGAAAACAAACACTCTAAGCATTGTTGCAATGTCCTGTGTGAAGAGGGCTCAGGTCGTCTATGCAGTAACTTAAATAGTGGGTGAATTATGCAGAATATGACTTGAAATTGGGAATGGAACATTGCTGGACTGTTAGTGTTGTGAATTCAGCCCTTCCTTGGCTGTGGGAAATGTGTCAAAACAGAAAAGCACTTTGTGGGAAGTGTCTCTCTGAGATTAGACTTTATGCCCAATTCAAAACCCCAGGGGGAAAGTTATATAATACTGAAGTTCCATTTACTTAGAGGACTGATTACTTATGGGAGGAGGACATGGAAGTCTCCACCTCTTAAAATCTTGGCCTTGATAGTACAGGACTTAAAGATAAAGTAGGTCGTTCCTGGAAGTATGTAAGTCGAACTGAATGTTAGCATTTTGGTGAGGAGCTGTGTGCCTCTTTTCCCAAGTGGAATGGTATCTAGACAGATACTAGATACTAGACAGTTGTCACATTTTGTTTAAAATGTTTCCATTAGGAGGGAGTGGAACTGGGCAGGCAGAAGTGAGAGAACTTTTGAGATGTACCATGAGATTCACCATGAGCTCATAAGATAGAACAGTGTGGAAAAATACAGCTAAGAACACTGGAGCTATGTAAACAGTGGAGCCTTTCATCGAACCTTCAACCAAAGGAAACTTTAGGTGGAGATGCAAAACCAAAAGGTGCTAATATGTTGAGGGGAATTTTCAGAGACAAGCCCCATAGTTATCTTCCTTACCAGAAGAAAGTGGAAACTCTCACCTACTGAAAAGAAGTTTTTGTCTTTCAGAAACTCTGTCACTTGCAGAGAAAACAAGGATCAAATGGCAACCGTAAGCGAACCAACCAAATACATTAAATAGCTTTTTGAATAGCTCTGGCTGGAAGTGGAAAGAAAAAAAAAACAGGAAAATAATGGCAATTAAGAGATCTGGAGGAGGTTTTTCCTATCCCTTAAATGCAAAATTTAGAATCCTTCAGGTCACACTTAGAATTGTACAAATCATGAAAAATCACTGATGATAAAACTTGTCTAAATGCTGTCAGTGTATTAAACCATGAGAAATACACTCTTGTAGTATCATAGAAGATAAAACGATACAAGGGTTTGGGTTTTACTGCCATAGAAAAGAATGAGTGATGGGGGAAGGAAGGTTCGCTGAATGGGGATAACAGTGATTTAGGTTTTTTATTAAGGCCCTAGACAATGGAGTTTCATGTTTGCTATTCCCTAATGAATTTCAAATGAGGAGAAAGGAATGTAATTGTTTGCCCCTGTGATTAAGTCCATTTGCTGTGCAAAGAGGCCCACATGGTCATGGTGTGCTCATGACTCAGCTGAAATGAACACTGACAAATTTTGCCAAAAGAGGGGGGATAAGCCAGGGCGCAGAAGATTTCATTAAGAAGCACAAAAGAGAGAACAGCTGCACCTAATTTTCAGAAGCACATACTTGTCTTCGAGGAAGCCAAACAGTACCAAGAAAAAAGCTTAATTTTTATTTCCTGAAGAGTAAAGGCATTCCATTTATTTTATCTCATATTTTCTTTTCTGATCTGATTTAAGCAATGTATTTGCCCTCAGAAGAGGTGTTTCTTGCAAAAGAGAATTTCTTCTTTGTATATGCGTAAGTGTACCTGCTTATGCCAAGTACTCACTGTAGGTAACCAGAAGTTCATGGTTTGATGGTACCTGAAGTAGCAAGAAAAAGGCGTTCAGCAAAACTGCCTTGGAGCTGTCCAGTACAGACCATTTCCTTTGCAAAAGTTGTGGTCATCTGCACAAGATTTGACTCTCTGTGCTCCTTGATACTTGACCACGTGCAGTTTTGGATTAGTTTCCTGGTTCACTCTATCTGATTTTTAAATCGAGCTGGGGTAATAGATGTCTTCTCCTCCTGCAGAATTATTTATAGGATGTGTTTGGAAAGTTGGGCAACTTCAGGCAATGAAATCCTGCTCAGAAATCAAAGTGATATGAAGGTTCTGTTACATGGTGATTTCATCCTGGAAACTCCACTCCACCAGCACCGTAATAGAACTCAGGCATGGAAGATCGACACCTTCTGTAAATATATAGTCACTTTTAATCATTAGTGTATTTTCTTGTTTGATTAAAGAGGAGTCATCCTTTCTTTCCTGAAAATGGGTAGGCAAAGAAGTAGAGAATATTTTGATACTGTGGAAAATATTATTAATTCATAATGCATAATGCATATGGCTTTGAGCAATAGTGTACTCAGTATCTTCTTTAGGGTTTTGCTGTGCAAGATGTCTCTGAGCAGAGCTGAAGAAGTGTCTTTCTGAGACTCACTCAGTGATGTTGCGTAGCACTGATGGACAAGACTTGCTCAGCAAAGGCTGTGCCTGACTCCAGTCTATCCTTCACCACTAGGAGGTTGACATACACTACCGAGGGTTCCGTATCTATTAGCTGTACCCTATTCTTACCTCTTAGCTTACTAGAGGACTGAAATACAGAAATAAAGCTTTCATGGAATTTTGAACCTGTCTTTTTTTAATTCATGTTAGTTAAGTCTACAAAAACTTTGTCTATGAAGGAAACTCCACAGACAGGGAGCATCATATATATGAGGGAATATGTTTAGAAGCTCTTCAGCTAGATACATTTTGATCTCTTCTTTTGTGTATGTTGTTTAACAGATTATTTATTGCTATATGTTGGATAAGTTGGTTGTGAAACAATCTTTTCTTAATATTTTTTTTTTAATTTATCTTGTTCTGTGTTTGTTTAATGGTTGCTCGTGTTGCAGGCTGACAATATTTTTGGCAGTTTATGAATCCCACAATTTAGAAGTTTCTAATGACACTATAAAAATGAACATGAGTCTCGTGCGTCATGGAGGGCAAATATGAATGAAATGATTTTATGTTGGTGCTTCATAGCATAAATGCAGGCATTGAATTCTGATGAATCTGGAGGTTTTGGTTTTACTATGACAAGCATTACCAACACCTCATTTTGTAACTAACTACTTTGCACTGAGTATTTAAAAATTAACTGGAGGGAAAAAAAAGTAAAAAACTTGCTATTATTATCTCCAGTATCTTTAGTGTTCTGGTGAGAAATGGTCAAGCTCTTAGGAATGCTTACAAAAGGTTAAGTATTGGATACAATTAAAAAGGATCACTTCCAAAAGGGAGGCTGCAGAATACCATCGTCTAAAGAATTTGTGCTAGTAATGCTTTTAAACCATGACTTTTCATTTACTGTAAGAAATACAAATTTGAACTGACATTTATCAGATGAATTTATCTCTGCAAGCCTTCTTTATATGAAGTCACAAAGATTGCATGCATGGTGCCTTTGTCCAGCTTTGATCCCTAGCTTTAAGTGCCAGAATAAACCCTGGAAACACTGTGCTTGCTCTGAAATAGTGCAAGTGATGCTCAAGATTTTGTGTTCTTGGTAAGACTGAGTTTATTAGAATTCACTCGTCTATATGAACAAAGAAACAAACCCCAGATCTACCCTTTTTTCTAAGAGTACCATTTTGACACTTGAAAAAGAAAAAGCCCATCTCAACTTGAATAACTCTGGATTATGTCTGAAAGAACATCTGGCATCTTCAGAAATGTCAAATTTCTGGCATGAATAATAGCATTGTGTTCCTGGCACTTTTTTGAAAACCATGTATTAAAAGTTACGATAATGTAAAATGTGCCTTTTTTTAAAATTTGTGGGTCTTCTCTGAAAGGTAAGTTATACACCCCTTTATGCAAGAAAGTAACAAGTAAAGGTGGCTGATTCAGAAGTGTGATAGTCCTGAATTAATAACAAATTCTAGATCAACTATTGTAAAAAAGAAATAAAGGGCAGAACTATTTGCTCTTTTGAGCAGAAAATTTTAAAGTGTAATGACGTGAGGGAGACAGAATGGGAAAGTCTTCAGCTATTTACTGTATGTGGTATAATACTGTAAAATATATAATTTATCAGAATATTCTGAGGTATCATGCTCTTTATGCAAAGTAATATTTAATTATTGCTCAAAAGAGGGGGAAAATTGCCTTGTTTATGCTAGTTCCCTGGTGGAAACCTAGAAGGTGTGTGAGTGATGAATGCTTATGACTGGGATCACTGCTGAGTATAGTAGCAAATCTCATCTCTGGGGCCCAGATGACTCTCTGACCCACATGTTGAAGATTCCTTCATAGCCATAGAGTGGGAGGAAAGAATTTGCCATCTTCCCATGTGCTGTAGCTGGCGAGATGGAACACGATGCTGCCTTCCACCCCCACTCCATCCTTGCGGCTCCAGGTTGTGGGGAATTGTCTGCAACAGCTGAGGAATAATTTTTTTGCAGTTTGGAACATTGAGATTTCTGAGAATTTCCAAGTGCATACCAAACTTGCATGACTGTGACTGTTATAATTGTAAAAACAAACACCTCTTAGACTTTAGTGTAGTCCTCATGGCATCCTGGAGATTTGGAGTTATACTCCTATTGTACTATTAAATCCTGAAAGTCTGAATGCTGAACAAATGGTCTATAGCACAGATTGTCTGTGGCAAGAGAAAATAAAAAAGGTCTTGGAGGTAAATGGTTATAGCAGTATTACGGGGCCCAGGGGCTTTTTCATAGGGAAAGATGAGATGGTACTTAAGGTTCTGATGGCTTAGTAGTGGAAGAAAGTTCTGATAGCTTAGTAGTAGGAGAATTACTCCTCAGCATCACCAACTGTATGGCTCAACATAAAACAAGAATGTGATAGCTAGGTAGTTATGATACAGATAAAGAGCTATGTATCCAGCTATGAAGTGTCATATGTGAAAATTCAAGCATAGAAAGACATGTTGGGAACATTTTTAACACACTAGTGCAAACATTGATCCCTAAACAACAAAAGAGAAGAGCTAGAGTTACTCATGAAAGGGTGAAATCCACCGATATGTGTTGAAAAATCACAGGCAATAAGAGGCCACTTTGAAAGTTGAAAGCTGAAGAGCTGGGGTATGTCATTGCTGACTTCAAACTGGAAGATACCTGATAGGCATCTAACAGACAGGAATACAGCTACATATTCTGTGTACATGATGGGGGAGAGTAGCTGCTGGGTGTACTCTAAATACCTAAACTTTGTCTCCTGGTTTCTTGCCTGTCTGCTGGTTTTGTTGCCAAGAGGAAAGGGGTAGCAGTGGACACCCCTGAAGCCCCATTCTGTCCTCTGTGGTAGGGGTGCTGGAACTAGATGAACTTTAAAGTTCCTTCCCACCCAAACCATTCTATGATTCTATAGTAGTACTAATGGTCTTGATCCATTGTACTTGATGCTGGAATCCAAACCTGTCTGAAGGACAAACAAGGCAAATAAAAGATAAGACAGAAAATATAACTTCTGTTTTTGAAGTTATGTTTTGTTGGCCCTTACTTGCATGAGGCAAACAGAGCCCATAGGCTTTCCTTCTTTCCTTCACTTAGCAAACATTTTAAATCACCTCTTGTGTATTTCTTAGTGCTGCTCCCTTGTTTTCACAGCAGCTGTTGCAGTCATTGCATTGCAAAGTAACGTTTTAGCTAAGCCAGCCCTACCCTCACTATTTTAAAAAGTGGAGAACAAAAATAAAAAATGGAAAGAAAATAAAGGTTAGGGGAATAGAAAGAAGCAAGTGAGGAGTTACTGGTGGAAATATGTATCTCGCATGTCAGGACCTAGCGCTGAAAGGGTTTCAGAATCATGGGCTGGCTTGCTTTTCTCTAGACTGTGAGCCCCCAGCAGTAAAGGATGAGCAATTCTGTTTATCTCTGGTCAACTAGTCTTCGAGTTGCATTAGAAATTCTTATTTGGATTGGTTCCATTTTTACGTTGCCTTTATGCCTCTTTCTATGAACATTTGTTAGAGATTGTTGTAGCTTTCTCTCAGACTTGAGCCAATTTCTATGGTGCTTTAATTGATAAATTGTATATAATTGTATGTAATTATAATTATGATATATAATTTCCAGTTATTGCATTACATGCCACAATGTCTGTTTTTCTTCTGTTTACTAACAGTTGTCACTGGCCCAATTGAAGTCTACATTCCTTTGCTCAGACAAAAATGGTCTCCCAAACTATTGCTCAGGGTAGTGATTTGTATTAAACCATTTTTTGTTTCCCACTTTGGTAACATAGATATGTATACATGTGAGCACTCAAAATTTAAACATTTTGATTTCCTGTCAAGCTAAGTTCAAACATCTCTTATGCAGGATGCTATTATTGTGTGGTAGGTTAATTTCAGTTGTACAATTTGAGTGTCAGATGTTATCATATTGATTAGCTGTTTTGTTTTCCTTGGGTCTGTCCAAACAGGGGAAATTCTATGGAATCTCAAGTTGCTTGATAAAGAGAGAAAAAACAGCATGGGCTTTTCACAGATGGAATGAAATCGTGGTTTCCAGGGAGACCTCAAATTCATTTGTTGCAGGCAGAATGCTGAGCTGCCAACTGTGGTTGCTTACATAAGTTGCCCATCCTATATTGTTTTCCAATCACTCATGTATCAGTCCAGCGCTGTGGTAAGCCTCCTTTTTCTTTAACCTATAATAACTAATTGCTGGCACCTGGCACAGCATCCTCTTGGAATGTGAATAAATCCAACAAAGTGCAAAGTGCCAGAATAAATTTGATTTAAAAATACAAGCTTTCTGTGACTTCAGATCTTGGACCATGAAGAGCAAATTTCTCTTCTGTAGACTGGAGGAGTCTGTGGGTTTGCTGTTCTTTACTGAATCATGTGAAAAATAAACAGTCGGGTCATGCCACTTAAGAGGGTTCTTTGCTTTCAGAAATATGCGTCTTCTTGCTTGGGTTATGACATATATTCAACTGCTTACTTTGGTCTTTGAAGTACAGCATCCAAGTTGGTTTAAAGCCTTTATAGAGTTGATACAAAGCCTTCTTTCTGAAATCTGATGAAAATATGTAATTTCTTTAATCATCTCTGCTCCTTTATATGATCTGCATAAAGTAGTATGCAGATTATGTTATGCAGATTATTATATAATTATTATATAATCTGCATACTACTTTATGCAGAGTATGTATATAAACTATAAATATGTAAACATGCAGTACTGATTCATGTGGGTTTATTTTGTTTATATTGAGTACCTTTAATAGTGGAAATTGTAATAATGTTGCAGAATAGTTTCATTTAAACTACCAGTCCTATTTTATTTTATTTTAATTTAATTTAATTTTATTTTACTTATCCCTAAGATGTCTTTAGGAGTGAAGATCAAAGTGGTTTGCTTTGTCAATAGTTTGGGCAGTACTCTTTTGAATGCCAAGTCAGCCATTTTTAATGAGAGATTTAGTTTGTGGCTGTGGCACAAAGGAGTGAAATACCAAACATAAACTTGAAGTGGTTGTTAGTGCCTTTATTGAGTTTTGGGTGAGGAATACAAAATCCATGTTTGAGCAGCAGGAACGTGCTTGAGGGACCACAGATGTATATGCAGAGACAGGTGAGACTGATTTTTGAAAATGTAGTCAAGATGTGGTACTTCTGTTTCTCTGAGGTCTCAAGTATTCATCCACTTTCTGTTGGTGCTTGAACTTTCTCCTTCAGCTAACCCAGGTCGCTTTGCCGTTCACCCTGCATAGCTCCCATCACTGTAGCTGTGGATTTGATATCCTCACTTACTCAGCTACGATAGGTCTTTGCCTGCATCTGCTCTTACTGTTTTCCATGCGTTTCTACAGCTGTCTGGAGATCTCTGTTCTTTAGTCTGTCTATCAGCTTTTAGATAGAGCTGTCTATAAGCTCTTAGACTTTTAGAGATAGGGGAAACACAGCTCTGCCTCTTACCCTTGCCACTGTTGCAAAAAGAAAAACAGCAAAAGTGATGGAAAAAGGAATGGGGAGCCCAAGCAAAAATCCCATTAGCCTTTTCTGCTTAAGGCAGTCCAGGCAATACTTTTGGCTTGATTTCAGGATTAAGCAATAAAATACATCAAGCTGTACTCTGTGTACTTTGTATAGCCGTGTATTCTTAGATAGTCAAGAATGGAATAATTTTACAATTACTTTTCATTTGTTGTACTAGTACTGAGTATTAAAAAAAAAAGAAAAAAAACACCTCACGATATGTGTAATTAAACACATGATTTTCTTTCTTGACCCCTCTTAATAAAAGCTCATTTGAACTACTCTGCAATCATATATTTAATGTTGTAGAACATTCCTGCTATGAATGTGATTATGCTGGTGATTATGCCAACATAGTTAATTCAACGTAGAAACAGAAAGAAATGGTATGGGAAATACTAATATGCTTGTCACTGCTGGAGATTTCATCTATCTATATACAATCTTGTATTTATGTATGTGTATATATATGCGTATGTGTAAACTGTGCCTAAATTAACAGTGTCTTTGTAACCTTACCCTTCCCAAGAAATGTTGTTATTCTTTTAAATGTTTTTAAGTATAATAACCTCACCACTCGTGCCCACCAAGAAAAATAAATGAAGAGGAAACATATGTGGAAAACAAGAATGCAGAATGGGACTGAAATCCAAGTGAAATAAATACAGACTCGCATGTATTACTTGATAAAAGTAATTGTCTTGAAGTAACCTTGTAGACTTTTTGGATGCTTAGGACTGATGGTATAAGTTAGGAATAAACAGTTAAATTGCCCTAACATTTTATTTGTAAAACCTGTTAATTTTGAAAACAGAGAGAACAAATATAAGAAGGTGGTACAATATTGCATTGTTTTTCCACATTATTCAATGTATGTAAATCAAGATTTTCAGGATTGCTTTTCTCTTGCTGTGCAGTTCCTATAGTATTGCGTAAGTTATAGGAATGCGAACTGTCTCCTGTATGTCCTTTCAATCATTGTTGTAATGTTTTAATATTTATTTTTTTGTAGGCCAAACCTAATGATCTCTGGTTGAATTAAGAGATGTTTATGCAATGATGTAATAGGAAAGAAGTGTTAATTTATATATGGAAGGTGAGATATTAACCTTTGGTCTGGTTATTTTCTCAGAATGCTGGAAGAGGTTAAAATCATACCCTTCCTGGCTTTCTTCATAGGCAGTAACTAGTGATGGGAAGAAGTGAAAGAACTCATCCTTTCAGTATTTATCTTCCGTGTGGTTCTTCAGAAAGAAATCTTTATGCAGCAGAGAAGCCAGAGTTTCCAGAGAAAGGAAATCTCTACTCCCCCCCCCCCCGCAGTTTGAATAGTGAAAAAACTGCACTGAAGAAGGGCAGGTATTTTTTTTATTCTGGAACATTCCAAATTGCTCTGAATAGAAAGTTTCCTCAGAGAGTGTTCCTGGGAAGAGTAAAATGGTAAAATGATATGCATATCTGGGTGCTGGAGAACTGGAGCTCAGTATGGAAAGATGGCATTAGTAAACTGCCTTTTGAGATACAGAAGGTGCTGCTTTTAGGGGTTTTAAAAGCAAAATGGAAATACTGCTTAAGCACCTAAATTTCCTACTGAAAATTTAGATTTGAAATTCTTCTGCTGTGCATGGATATTGTCATTTGAACCTGTGGGCACTTCTACATATCAAAGCTGTTCTGGGAGTTACATGCCTTTGGTACCTCTAACACATTTGCAACCTTGAATTCATTCAAAAATTGACTAGAAGCTGTTGGTTTCAGTAATGGCTGTACCACATGTCCACTGTGTAGGAAACCTGGGTCCGGTTTGCTTCTCAGTTGGAGGTATTCAGTGGCCCTGTTAGAGCACATGCTGCTGCACAGCAAAATTGCACACCCAGGAACAAGCAAGAAATATATTACAGGAACTCTCCAATTGGTTAAAGCTGCCTAAAATGACACAGCATGCGTGTGAGCCAATATGTCATTGATTTCCATACTTCATTTTGTTTTGCTCCCATGACAGAAACTGCATGCTCACTGGGGAGGCTGTAGTTTGTCTGTCTGTCACCATGCACAAGGGCATGTGCTGGTGCAGGCAAATTTTGTAGTACCCTCTTTTTCCTCCGTTCTATGGTGAAGATAGAAAAAATACTCTGCTAACTGCTTTGGTGGAGAACTGGGTGTTATACTCCTGCCCCGTGAGTCATGGTTCAAGGGACTGATGCTTAGTAAGACCGCTATGGTTTTATCTTTCATTTACTCTGAGATGCACAGAAACTTGCCTGAGATGCAAGTCTCAAAGGTACTCAAAAATACCTGCTGTATTCCACAACCTCTTATCTCAGAGCAGAGACCAGACAAGCAAAATAAGCTGTTTGGGATCTCTCTAAGATATACAGTTTTACTCCAGAGGACTGTTTCCACTCACTCTAAACATCCCTTTTGCTATCAAAGTGGCATGTAAAAAAAACAAAGATGAAAAGCATACAATGAAGAACAGATGAATGGCCATAATGAATCACACTAAAGGCCCTTTATTAACTGAGACAGTATCCTGTCTCAGTTAATGCCTGATAGGCCCTTACAGCTCTAATTTAAAAGGTTTTGTGGAGTTGAGGGATAGCTAATGGCTTGCTTCTGACACTCTGTGGCAATCAACCTACTGCTTTTAAATTTTTCCAGAATTACAAGGCCTCTGGGTGCAGTGCACTGTCTCATTTACAGTGGAAAAATGGCATAACCATGGGGGATGCCTTGAAAAATACAGCAACGCATATGCTATCTGTCCCCTAATACTCTTTCAGTTTGCAACCCTTTGCTTTTGCTGCATGCAACATCTGTACTTATTTAGTAAGCCTGTATGGATTTCTCTTGATGGGCTTCCATGTACTAAGAAAGTAATTTGATAAATTATTTCTCCTGGTTATGTTTATAAAACCACAAACAAATTGTAACAGAAAATTTGGAAGAAGAAAGGGCTAACAAAATTGTTATTTAATTTCTTTTTTTTTCTCCCCCTCCAGTTTAGGATAATAAATCATAGAATCATCTTGAGCTGCAAGAGACCCATAAGGGTCATTGAGTCCTGGCTACTGTTTGTAGATGCAGAGTAAATAAGGAGCAAGTGTGAATCACATGTCCCTCTGTCTATGCAGTGCTGGGGCAGATTTACCATCTTTTAGCACTTCCCTGCTCAATCTGACCCAGGTGCTACAGCTCCAGCAGCTATGGTTTGGCATGAGGACCATTGACTTCTCATAGCAGCCAGGAAAGCTCCCAAAGGATGGAGAAGAAAGCACTGAGCACTTCCATGGACCACCATAGAGACAATATCTCTGTTTCTCTAAAAAAAACCCCTGGAGATAGAAATTACATAATCGGCAGTGATGATTTTTGGCAACATCAGTGGTGAAGTCCTGGGCTGGTATTAGTGGTGATCTCTCCATTAAGGCACTTGGGAAGCATTTTCTATTAGTAATTTCGAGTATACTTCTGTTGCCTGAGCTGCAATTACCATGTCAATGAGACCCAGAAGTTTGATCTGTGGAGTTGTTGGTTTGGCATCTCTTTTGACTGTTAAAAGTGCAGTGCTACATTATTATTTTCTTTCAACTTTTCAAATTCCAGGAGATTTCCTGGAATCCTTATTGGCTGGTTGCTTAAGTGTTGGGTTTATCCTTTTAATTTTGGTCTCTATTAATAAGTCCATTATGGATTACTGAATATTTATTTGGCTTTATACTTATAGTGAAGTTCTCAAGTTCAGTATCTCAGAATTTTCAGGCAATGTTGTAAATGAAATACAGAAGGACTTACAGATGGAAAAATTGATCCACTGAGGGAATACACTTTGATTCTGCAAATCAGACAAACTCTTGCCAATTATTTTAGTGATTCTTTTCAAGAAATATAACTTGAAGGATGGTTTTCACCAAAAGAAACCTTGCTCTGGTAGGGTAAGTTTCATTACTTTAGTGTCTGTCAAGTTTAAAGATACACACTGAAGGCTGCTGTACCATTCACTGGTGAAGAATGGAAATTCATCACTGTGAGAAGTGAGACATACATGATTCCTGCCCTGTAATTCTCTCCTGTGCTCCCCAGCAGTGATGCCTGATAGCTTGTGAAGGTGTTCCAAGTGTTATTTTTCTTACCAGTGGAGCAAGAGTGAGTTTGAATATGCCCGTCATGTGGGGCCAGGACTGTATGAACAGCAGTTCATTTCTTTTTGGTAGGTGGGGCTGGGGTCAGGAGGAAATTGCAGATGTTTCTTCTTTCTTGTTTTACCTTTTTTACTTTCAGGGTTCCTGTTTTGCAGAGTTTTAAGACAACTTGATGAGAGTTGACCAACAGCATCATGAGGGGTGTGCCATTAATTTTTAATCTGCTGTTTAAAATATAAACATGAATTAGATGAATGCTGATGAGTGATAGAAGGAGAACTCAGAGCTGAAAACTTCAGAGGACAGCACGTTTCTCCTGGGTGTATGAGTGGAGCACACCACTGCATATCCCCATGAATTTTCCTTTCCTTATTTCTTTTTTTTTTTTTGCTTTTTTTACTTTTACTTTTTTGCTTACTTTACTGTCCCCTGTAACACCCCTCATCTACTATCTGCAGTGCTTTTGACATGACTTTTTCCCTTTGTTCCTAAACTAGGTTTCCTGCTGTTCTCTGTACTCCAGGACAGCCATTAAATGCTGCTTTCATATGTACTTCTCCCATGGTGAAGTGTTAGTGTTTCTGTGGAGCACCTCCTTCTTCACAGGAAAAAGTCTTCCTTCCAGCTCCCTTCTCTCCCTGCCCCACCACCTCCCAGCATCTTCTTCCATGTAGCTTCTCCCATTACTGATCTGGAGGGTTCACCCCTGAATGTGTCACTGGGTGTTTGTAGAAGGGTGAACAGAGGTGAAAGGGGGCAATGTCCTTTAAAGAAGGCAGTAATGGCTTCTGCAGGGGTTGGTGAAAGGAGAGCTGTGCCAGGGAGCAGGATCTTGGTGTTCCTGCCTGACCTGAATTGCCTTGCTTATGGCATGAAGCACGTACAAGTTTCGTGCTGTTCTTAAAATAATTTTGTAGAGTCAGTGTACTGCTTTATTTGCAAAAAAAGCTGCAATATTAATGGTAGCAGTCCCTGTACTCTTTTTCAGTGAAGACCAATACAGTGAAGTTCCTGTGGCTTTTTTATTTTCCATTTACACAAACTCTACGAATGTTGCATAAATAACCATTTAGACAGCCACAGAGATATGAAACACCAAAAAATTAGTTAATGTATTGTTCTGATATTTTCCTCAGTCATCTTTTTCACAACTATTCTGTATCAATTATTCTTTATCGGTGAGCTCTCACAGCCAAGAAAGCCAACTGTATCCTGGGCTGCATCAAAAGGAGTGTGAGCAGCAGGTCAAAGGAGGTGATCCTGCTCCTCTGCTCTGCTCTTGTGAGACTTCACTTGGAGTATTGTGTGCAGTTCTGATGTCCTCAACATAAAAAGGACATGGAACTGTTGGAACAAGTCCAGAGGA
>JANRGW010012061.1:0-15588 GCA_024733675.1 Psilopsiagon aymara
GTGTGCAGTTCTGGTGTCCTCAACATAAAAAGGACATGGAACTCTTGGAACAAGTCCAGAGGAGGGCCACAAGGATGATCAGGGGGCTGGAGCGCCTTACGTATGATGATAAGCTGAGAAAGCTGGGACTGTTCAGCCTGGAGAAGAGAAGGCTGTGTGGAGACCTCATAGCAGCCTTCCCGTATCTGAAGGGGGCCTATAGGGATGCTGGGGAGGGACTCTTCATTAGGGACTGCAGTGATAGGACAAAGGGTAACAGGTTCAAACTTAAACAGGGGAAGTTTAGATTGGAAATACGGAGGAAGTTCTTTTCTGTGCAGGTGGTGAGGCGCTGGAATGGGTTATGCATGGAAGTTGTGAATGCCCCATCCCTGGCGGTGTTCAAGGCCAGGTTGGACAGCAGAGTGACATGCTTTAGGGTGAGGTGTCCCTGCCCATGGCAGGGGGTTGGAATCAGATCATCTTAAGGTCTTTTTCAACCCTAAATGTTCTATGATTCTGTGATTAAAAGAATAAAGACTTTTGAACAAAAAAGTATACCAAAAGTTACTTCTTAATATTTTGTCATTTGTCAGCTGACAAAAATATTAATACTCTACAGTGAATCTATTTTTCCATATCTAATTCTATTTTTTTTTCAATACTGTTGAAACACTGTGTTTTGGCTTGTTCTTAAAGGCACTAACAATAAAAGTATTTTGGTCAAAGTGACCTTTTCTTTCACTTTGGCATACAGAGTATCTGTTATGAATCAATGTATATTTTGTTTTTCTGAAAGTGAAATGGTTCAATTAACCTAAAATGATTTTATTCTGGCTTTTTAAAAGCTGTGGGTGGGTTCTTCAGATAGGTTCAAAGCTGTGAGTCTTTCTTGGTATTAGAGCAAAAATAAATGTGAAGAAGTTAGAATTTTTGCATAGTAGAATTTTAATTACCATCCCGAGTCTGCTTTTCACATTAGACAGGTCCCTGTGATTTTTAAAATAAAAACTCCTCTTGCCAGTTTTTATGTTCCACTCCTCAAAAAATATATAACCTAAAAAAACCCCAAAACAGCATAGTATGAGAGCAGAAGGTTGCTCAGCTCTACAGGTTGCATTAGCTTACAAGCTGGTATGCTGAGGACAGCACTGGGGAATGCAAGGTGCAGCACTGGTGGCCAGCTGCCCTTGATGCACCTGAAAAAGCTATCAATGAAGACAATGTTCTTGTTTTGTTTTCTAAATAGAAATATATGCCAAGATATGCTAAAACTATGCATATATGGAAAATAAGGAGGTGATTGGTGACAGCCAACATAACAGGGGGTGGAACTAGATGATCTTTAAGGTCCCTTCCAACTCAAATCATTATATGACTCTAGGGTGATTCTATTTTACTCATTTTTGAAAGGTGGCAGATGGGGAAAATTTATCATCAAAATACACTTTTTCATGGAATGATTGTCAGGTTGATCCAATGAAACTTTCTCTCCCCACCCAAATTTGCTGCCATCGGGCAGGGAATGCAGTTTTCATTTCCTTTCTTTTATAACCTTATAGCTGGCATTCATGTGAAACAGATTTAGCATGCAGTTAAAAAAGGAGCAGATTAGTACATTTTCTGGATTGGAAACCGTATGTTGAGAGCACCACCCAGTGGTAAAGCTGAATTTAAGCAGAATCTGTAGTAATTCAAAAGAGACCTTTTCTTCAAAAATTTACAGATTGAATAAACCTATATGAAAATATTGGCTACATTACTCAAAAAAAAAGATTTAGTTGGCAATTAGCCTGATTTTCAAGCCAAAACCAGGAGATATCAAGAAAGGAGTACAGAAACAAATTCGCTTTTGAAAACAGTTTACAAACAAACTTGCATGTTGCCTTGCGTGAAAAGTTCTGTATGTATGTCTCTACATAACCTGGGCTGCCTGATAAGCCTTAGTGATGTCGTAACACGATCACCTCACTGAGTGTATTTTGCTGAATTTTGCAAAATATATGTTAGCATTTTTTAAAATGAGCACCTAGCCTAATCTCAGAAAAGAGTGTAATTTATTTAAAAAATAAAAGGTGAGGGGGAGGGAAAGTGTGTATTACAAGCAGGAAGGTGAGGCAGGTAGAGTTTGAAGAGAAGAATATATTAAAGAGCTAAAGAATAGGTGGCCCAACATGTATTTATTAAGAAAGAAGTACATCAACTGCAGCTAACAGTCGTATTTGTTGGAGCTGGTTTTGCATCCACTAGTCTACCATCAAATAAATGTGTCTTTAGGAAAGGAATAGAAAAGAAATAAGTAGACTTCAAATGTCATTTCATAAATAAGTAAAGACAATGAAAGCAAATGCATTTTCATGTATTGGTAGCTCAGGCTGGAAACTTAAATCAATGTGTGGATTCTGTATGAAGGAGCCAAGCCCAAAATGTAGAAAATGTAAGGAAAAGTGTTTGTTCAGTATTAAAAATTACTTGACCTATTGACAAATTGTACGTTGCTTTGAAATAGCTCAGTGAGTGTCTGGTGGCCAGATGTTAGAAGATACCCTGGGCAGAATTCACTTAGCACCTTAATGTTAGATAGACTTAATGTCCATTTGGTCTTTGGACTTCCAAATTGAAATCTGAGCAAAAGTGGGATGAAGGAAGGTGACCAGCGCCTAAATCAAGTGTGAGACTCTCCTCTGCCCCTAAATCAAGTGTGAGTCATTAATCTCATATTCTCAGAATTCTGTAATCAAACCACAATTGATTGCCTCCACAGTTTTTTTTGCACTGAGTTATCAGATATGTCTGCATGACAAATGATTGCTGTTCCAGACCTTTGATTAACCCTTCTTTTTCCTAAATATGCAAAGAAAAACAGAGGAAGGAGGTAATGTTTCTGTAGAAATTGCTGCCTACAAACAACTGTTTGCTACTTTATTAAATGGCATTTGTCCTCTAAGTCAAGCCATTTCAGAAGAAAACAGAAGAAAGCTGTCAGGTAGTGCAGCAACATGTACCTGTAAATTGATTACTTTGCATCAGAGACTATTTTCAACCAAATATCAATGAGACAGGGCTGACTCCCTGCATCTATGAACTGTGCCGCCTTTTCAGATACTCTAATTTACTCATGAAGTCTAAACACACATTCCTAGAGAGACCTTAGTGAGTGCACCTGAAAGACACTCCTCTCCCAAAACATTATAAAAGGCTATGCACTCACTCCCAGAGCTATTTAGTGCTAACTCAGGCTGCAGATAGAATGTTAAAGTACTCATGGACTGAAGAAACACTCATAGTTCAATAAAGACATTCCCTGTCCTCTCCAGGAAAAGACAGGTGCTTAGGTGAAAACACTGCGTAGGATATATGTTTGATTATACCAAGATGCAGCTAGATGGAATGCCTTACTAGGAAATTTGCTTAAAATATAGCTCATTGGTGATACAACGCTGATTCCTTCCTGCTGAAGATAGATGGAAAGCTCCCGTGTCTATAAGGTGATATCAATGACTGGTCACCATTCCAAACACTAAAAAGACCATGAAAACATTTAGCAAAAACTCAGCAGCTGGAGACGAATTCTGGTCAGGAGTAGATGCTTTCTTTTATTTGTAAAACACAGAATGGGAATGTGAGTGTAGTTGTGTCATACCACATAGAGGTTAAGGAGGCACCCTCCCATGGCTGACTTCTACTCCTCCATACAGAGAAAAGTGGGTAATGCTGTACTATGGTTTCCTGAGTTGAGCAGTGTCAATAATGAGCTGTCTCTGACTGCTAGTGCAGAAAGAGAGACAGCACTTCTCTCTATTCTTATTTCTCAGCTGTATTTGGGGGAGTTACTGCCATGTTAGGATCTACTGAACAGTCCTACTGTTCTTTCCTGGTGTTTGGAAAGTGAATTCTTATTAGCCTGGTCTGGAGGCTCATGTTTTCCCTAATTTGTTTAAAAAAAAAAAAAGAATATTATCATGGTAGCTGGTAAAAAAAGGCTGTACTCCTACCCTGACAGAAAGCAGGCCTCTTTTTTAAAAAAAAGAACAGTCCTTATTGGGAGTTCCCATTTGGTGAGGATGAACCTGTCCAAACTAAAATAATAATTCTTTTATACCTTCTGATCTGGCAGACCTCAAAATCCTTTCCTGAGCACCAAAGACATTTCAAGGCATTGCATCCAAGTTTGTCAGTGTTTCAGCATTCCATCTGTTAGCACCTTGTTGCAGTACAAAATATCCGTAAAGACACAGTCCTTTCTCCGAGGTCTCTAACATGGACAAATATGTGACGGACTGGGCATCCACTCCAGTCTTCCAGAAAGTGGTACAAATAGTCTTTCTCCATGGATTTTCTATTGTTAAGTAGATATAGTTCTGGAGGCAAACGTGGAAGATGTTGCTATTGATACAAGACAGGCTGTTATCAATCATCTGCTACATTGATGTTGACCAAATACAAACTTCAGAAACTGCAGCAGCCACTGATTCTGTAACTTATCTCTCCCATGCTGCCATCACATGTGTGGATTTCTGCTCCCCAGTGTGTCACAAACAGTTTGAATACTTAGGTTTCTGAGCTCTGTGTTGGTGTATTTAAAGTGGAATAAAATCGAAAGTTGCTTTAACTACCATAAAGCACATAAAATTATTTATAGTGTTATAGGTATACCCAGATACTTAATAGTGACATAGTGTACAACGAAGCATGGTATGTTTCCTTTACAGGATGTGAAAGAATCATGCATGTGAAACCTGTAAACCGCTACCACCTCCAGTCATCTAGTTTACTTCATTTTTCTCTGCCTACAACATAACAGCTCAAGTCCCAAACGATATGTGTAAGCTACCTATTTCTGCTCAGTCAGGCTTGGAGTTGATGCATATCTTTCATTTTTCCAAACAAATGAGATAGATAAGTTAAATGCAAATGAGATAGGCAACTACCCAGCTGGGCCTCTGAGCATCATTAAAGCACCCTATGTTTTTGAAAGTTGTGTATTGATGTGTATTATAGATATGCTGATACAAGATTTTGGTCTGATAAACTTGAAAAAAAAAATATTTTTTTTTTCTTTTGAGGTTATCAGGCTACTAAAAGCATATTGGTTTGGCAATATTCTGCTGGTACTTTAAAATAAGTTTTTAATTTTTAGTGTTACAGATTTATCTTGCAGCTTTCTGGCAACTAACTGTAACTGGCATTAATGTTTATGCTCAAAGGACCAGCAAAAAGTCCTACTACTACTACTTATTTATGTTAATAAGAATGCTGCTGTATTTGTTACTTGGTGACTCTAAGGAGAGTGTCCAGGAGCATGGCATGGCACAGGAAAATCATAGGACTCAATAAAGTGTTCCTGAAAAAAAAAACAAAACAAAAAAACCCCACCAAATTAAAAAAAAAAAAAAAAAATGGGCAAAAATGAGGAAGCAGTACTCTGGAAAAGAGAAGCAAGCTTTTTGCAGGAGGAGAAAGAAACATACTGATGTCCCTTAAATGACTGAACAATTTATTTTTTATGAGGAAAGTGGAAAATATATATGCTTATCCAGATATGCATAGATTTTATTAAATAAATATGATTTTTTTTTAACTGATAGGCAGTTGGAAACAAAAAAATTTAGAGCTTCTTGTAGTCTGCTTATGCTGCCCATCAGGCAGACAGACTGCATGATATCTTATGGCACCCTCATTCAGTATCCTGAGCTAGCAATAGATTATCAAAAACATGGGGTGAGACTTTCAATCTCTTAAAATGCAGTGTTTGTTAGGTACTCTCCTCTGTGCCCAGTTCATGAGGGATATAATTCTGCAACAGTCCTGCATATGCAAATTCAGACTTTGGTGAAAGTTGTAGAAATTGTTGCTTATAGCCTGCAAGTATCCTGGCTCCATTCCCAGTATCTTGCAATAGGGTGGCTGTCACGTCTGCACTGATCTCAAGTTTCCTGACCTCTTTAAACATGGAAATGCTTTGTCAGGTATCACTTTTCTGTGGAAAAAGATTTTAGGGATAATCAAATGCAAACAAGTACAAAGACTGCTGAGAAGGGAAATGAAAAAAAACCTGAGAGCACACGTTACTTCAAAAGTATCTTGTCAACACACTAAGTCTACCAGTAAGTCTAGCCCGGTAAGTCTAGCATGTTGACAGATAGAAAATCCCTCTCAGTTAACAGACAATTGAGCAATTATTTTTCAGGAACTGAAAAACTACTGAACTGCATGACATTCTGCAAGAAAAAAACTCAGCACTTAACCTGAGAATAATGTGCAAAAATGTAGCTGTAAGTGAACAGACTCTAATAGACTATGGGAGAATACAGACCAAGGAAAACAGGAAAATTTTTGGATCACAACTCCCTTAAGATACGAGAGGCAAACATGATACTGAAGCATCACAGCAAGCATTCAGGACACATAGCTCAATCTAGAATATCGAAAAATTTGGGTCCTCACTGGGAATCAGGGGTTTATGGAGTCCTATGAAATTTTTTCTTTTTAAAGCAGTAATTAACTTTAAAATTAAAACATTATTTTGATACCTGAATTCACCAGCTTCTGAGACTGAATGCTGAAAACCACAGCATCATTCTGTAGAGGAACTGGCCTGAAAAACAAAAAGATTTTGGCTTCTGGCATACATCTATGGAAGTAGTTGTTAGCTAATGACTTATATTGCAAAACAATATTTTATTATACAGTTTTCCATATCTGTCCTAGCTACAGGACCAGTTTATTTTCTAGCCTTTGTGAAAGTGTTTAGGCACACTCTATCAGCCAAGTCAATATGAAAAGTCTTGCATCCCTGCCTGAAGCACTGCCTCTCTTTCTCAGGCCATACTGCAAAATAAGTCAGAGAAAAGGTCCAGGTTTAAAACAGCAACAAACAAAAAACAGCTGCTGATTTTTAAAAAGAGCTTTGCATGAAAGTCCAGCAGGGAAACAGCGACAACACAGAACTTCATAGAGTTTTTTGTGACAAAAGACAAGGAAAAGATAGACCCAGTAAAGCTAAGGGGAATGCACCCTCTGCAACTCCTTTAACATCCATCTCTTGAAGTGCCCTTTGAATCCAGAGAGTGTCTCTTGCATCTGGACATGAAGGCGTTAATGCCCGAAAACTAGAATACAGTGTAGTATCAACAGTAAGGTTCATTATGCGGCAGCACAAGTTTCCAAGTGCGGTCACCTTACTTCTCCCATTAGACACTTATGACATCTAGTTAGAAGTTTGATATACTGGCAACTTGTAAGCTTAGAAGAACAAAAAATATAGCAGGTGAAGGAAAGACAATATGTAAAAAAAAAAAGAAAAAAAAAGCAACAACCAACAAAGCATGACCCAAAACTTGACTGATAAACAATGACCTTTCCAGTATAAATCAGTTTGGAATAAATTACTGAATTTTTACATTGGAGGCACTGAAAAGTAAAAAGCAGTGCTTCAAAACATTACCGTTTTATGGCTGTTTCTCAATGTTCTCAATCACAATTTTACTAAAATATTTTTTAAACAAACTTTTTGCAAGTGAAAATTCTACTCAAAGGCTCTTAATAGCTCTGTCAGTGCAATGCTAACTTGAAAGTTTGGCACCACTGGTGATAAGGATGAATATGAAAACCGGGTCCTCACTATGGGCTACTTCTCCCTCTTAGTGAGATTTGAGAGGTTGAGAAGGGTTCCTGAGAGCTTTAAGGATACGTAAAGAAAGAAAGACAGGGTATTAGTCAGAAAGAATTCAAGGCTAAGGCTTGTCAAGAAATGAAGCAGATGACTCTAAAGAAGTCTGTGGAGCTAGATATAATTCTGACAGAAAAGGGCAGAAGCAGGAGTTTTAGAAGTGAGTCACTATTTCCCACCTCCCAGCCCAGCTGATAAACCGAAAAAATGAGCAGCTTTAAAATTGAAGTATGCTGCCAAAGACCTGAACTGGGAAGAACTTGTAGGCTTTATATAAATCTTCTTAAGACCTTAGCAGAGAGTAGAACATAAAAGGTTGGAACTATAATATGTGACATTTCCCCCCCCACCACATTTTGATCCTGAGCTGCCTCGGGCCTGAAAGACTTAACTCTTCATGGACAGTATCGGGCATGTGGAAAGGTACCAAAATTTGTCATCATATCCTTTAAAAAACCCAAGTAATTTAGTTCTTCAACATGTTTGAGGTAATGAATATGCATGAAGTTTTAATGAGTTAGGATGTTTACTAGGTCGTCAGGCATTTGTGTACTATTCCTTGGTTTTGCCTTTTGTAATGCTACTACATTAATTCTGTGATGGCACAATTAAAGGCAGAAAGGTGCGAGGAAAAAAAACCTTTTTTTGATGTGAAATCAGCAAATTCAGCATGAAAGTCAAAATAACTCCTAGCGTAATTACCTTCCAATAATTCTTGCTCCTTGACAGTAGAAAGATAATCTGTGCCTTGACAGATCCACTTATTGTAAAGGAATAGATGCTCCATTACAGGTACAAGCTAGAACAGCCCCCATCTACCCTACCACCTCTCAGGGGTATGCCCAGAAACCCACACCCTCACCAACAGCACTGCTCTCTCAAGCATATTAAATAGGTATAGGATGCAACCCATAATGAATTTTACAATTAATATCACCTGTGTGTTTTCCCCAAACCTAGAAGTTGTTTTTATTTAACAAAACCATGCCTATGTCTGTGTATGCATGAAAAAGAGAGAAAATGAACTACCTTTCATTATTAACAAAAACTTCAAGTTAAAGAGTGGTTGCTTGGACAAAGTCTTGTTCTATTTGACTCCTGGAGATTTAACTCTGGAAACAGCACTGGAGAATGCTGATAGTCTGTCACTCTTAAAAACATAATGGTCGAAGCTCAGGAGCTTACGAAAGCAACTGCTTATTGCCTCACCCCACAAAAGCATATTCTGAACCTTACTGAGGCAAAAATATTGGGTTTTTTTCAGGGTACTCATCAGTGCCAGAAAAAAAGAAAGGATAGAAAGGGCTTTGGCTTTGCAAGGCTCTTCTGAACACCTCCTCCTGCTGCAAGTTGTCTTAGACTTCAAGTGATGTAGATTAATCTCTAGACAAAAATCTAATGAAGAAGCCTGCCGTATCAGTAAGATTCAAAGAAGTAACATTCCCTTATACTGAAGTAATGGTCACAATTTTTATAAACCTGGGTGTTGAACAGGCAGCCCAAGAACATACAGATTTCAGAGGACCTGCAACAGAGAAGACATGTATGTTCTCCTCATTTTGACTTCAGTACTGTGAAGGAAGGGGCCAAGTTAATGCTTAAAGAAAACATTTTGGAAGCTTAACAAAACCCCACTATGTACAGCTCTGCTCCTAATGGTGGTCTTGCTTACATTTTGTATTGTTGTTAAGAAAAATATGCTTCCCTTGAAAAAGAAGGATAAACAGTGGAAAATGAGACAACAAGCACTGGGAAAAATGTTGTTTCCCACTTCATTGTACAGTGCATTTTACAGTACATTATTCAACCATGGATTACATTTCTGTGACTGGGAAAGAACTCCCTCTCATGCTACTAAACCCTTCAGTGCTATTTCAATAATGCAGTGAAGAAAGTGATGAAGAAACGTGAGACTGATGACTACTTGAATGCTTCTGGCTGAGTGTATTGACTTCAATAGCCTTATTCAAAGTTAAACAGGGGAAGTTTAGATTGGATATGAGGAAGTAATTCTTTACAGTAAGGGTGGTGAGGCACTGGAATGGGTTGCCCGGGGAAGCTGTGAATGCACCGTCGCTGGCGATGTTCAAGGCCAGGTTGGACATAGCCTTGGGTGGCATGGTTTAGTGTGAGGTGTCCCTGCCCATGGCAGGGGGGTTGGAACTTGATCATCTTAATGTCCTTTCCAACTCTAACTATTCTGATTCTATGATTCATGCTCACGTGATGTTGACTTGTGAGCTATTACTCTGAATTCTACTGGCTGTTTTTTTTCACTTATAATTCTATTTTCCAAATTCAGTGAGTTGTTATTATTGGAAACTTAGGCAGTATTTGCCATGATACTGCTAGTGCAGTAATACAAAACTAAGTCAATGGAATTTTTTAAAATTAATGTTTAATGAATGATCATTGCATTGTGTATTAATTCATAGTACAAGCAAAATGTTAACATAGACAATACTAAAAGGATGGGAGAAGATGTAAGTTCTTCTGTTGTAAATAAATTAAAAAAGATCTATAACAGAACTGCACTTGTACCATATTTGGTTTAGTTCCTCTGTCTTTTCTCTGTTTTGATTTGTTTCAGGTACCACCAATGAACCACACTGAGAACCCAGGATAACCCATGTTCTTCAGCTATTTGCAAGAAATCTAGGTAATAGAACATTTTTCAAACAAAAAATATAAAGGATGAATGGGAATGAAATCGATGCTTTTCAGTAAGACAGTGGGAAGGTAAGGAAAGGCGGCAGAAACTAAATTACTCTCTGAGGTTTCAATTCAGAATTCTTCCTAAACTCCTGAAAATCCATTAAAGACCTACCAGTGCACTTGTCAGACATGGGCTTCTGCTTTCTAGGTCTTTTTTCCTAAAGCTGATTTCTCCTTAGGGCAATTATGGGAACGTACTGGTAACAACCGAAAGTTCACAGTGAGTTCACACAAATGAGAAAAGATACAGGTGAAGGAAAAACCAAGCCTCTAAAAATTCTCTTGAAGCACTACTCTTTTAAGGCATTATTTTTACCTTTGACACTCCAGAGCTTCAAGAACAAAACGCTGTCTGCTAAGAGCATAAATGGAGCAGGGAAATAAAACTGTATCTGAAAAACAATGCCCTCTTCTGTAGTTGTTCATGTCTCCAAACAGCTACTCTGATGCTTTCAGCTTCTCCTTAATGTAATTTCCACTAAATTAATTCCATGCAACAACTGACTGCTAAGTAGAGCTTACAGTCATTCTCCTGCTACCTCTTATCACTTAAACAAACAAAAAACTACAAACAAAAAAAACCCAAACAAAACAAAAAACCCAAACAAACAAAACAAACAAACAAACAAAAAAAAAAAGGGCAAAAACCAAAATCCAAAAAATCCACCAAACAAAAACAACTGCTGTTTTTCCATTTTTCTCTTTTCCAAGGAGTTGCTGATCGTCAGAGTGGTAGATAGGCTGTACTTGCCGGTTTCTTGGATGCATGCTTTCCCTCTCTTCTGGAGAAAGGCCCTTTCTCAGGTAAAGTAGAAGTATGTGGCAAACTGCTTATTTATTGACCTTACTGACATTGTGTACTCTTACAGATGTAAAATTTAACAAATTACAATTACAAGATATGTTTCTTATGCCTGAGAAAATAATGGATACATAGAGAATTAGATGTTTTCTTTATGTTAAGAATAGAAAACTGGTAGTCAGTTTTCTGTTGCTTACTGACCTGTGATAATTTAACTGGCGTATAGTGATAGTTTTGCCTCAAAGGGTTATTGCTGAATGCCACACTGAATTGCTGTGGCAAACTACAGATAACCTGGAAATGCCCCAAAGCCTGCTACATATACCATTCCAAACACACACACATTGTTATTCACCCAAAGCTACATCAACTAGAAAGGCCAATCTGATCTGCTCTTTTCCTTCCCTTGACCTTTATAATACTCTCTGCTGCTTTCTTAGTATACTGATTGTTTTCTTGACATGCTTTATTGTTTCCCCTAGCCTGGCTGTTGTTATCCAACATTGTTTTCTTACCAGTAATACCCAAAATTACACTCAGAAGCAGTGCCTTGGTAGTATGTGTTGGTTTTTCCTTAATACAGATTTTGAGACTTTTAAAACTTTGGCTTCCTTCCTTTTCTTTCCCCCTCCACTGATCCTGTTTACCTACCTGTCACTGATTTCATTTTGAGAAAGAAATCCCTAAAATAGAATGATCACCCAGAGTCTTTTCCTGAACCCTGCCTTAAACAGCAAGCACTAGCATAACATTTGGAAAACAGTGTCACAGCCACGTTTTTTTCTTTTGCCTTCACTATTTGCAGAAGTCTGAGATATACCCTAAGCTAATGTTGCCATGATGTTGTCTCAGATTGGGTCTGGCGTCCTCCCAAAGATATGTGTGGGTAGCTCTTTTTCCTGAAGTTTAAAGATGTACCATTGACATTTTTCACCCTCATGGTCATTTCAAATTAGTAGAGAACAACCAAACAAACGGATTTCATTGAACAGGGGTCAATCCAACATCTGTCTTCTGTACATTGTGCCTGGATAAACATTGGTATATTCAGTACTGATGTACTCTGAAGCTGCCATTATCATTTCATGTATTTTACAAAGAGCTCATTGATGTGAATCCAGGGACTAGCTAGGCATATGGATTTGTTTTTTCATTTTGATACAGGTGATCAATCCTCCTGAAGATGGTTCTGCTTATTTTCTTTATTTGATCCTTCTCCCCTCTACCTGACCATCATACATTTTCATAAAAATTTTGTTAACCTTCCCTACTCTGGAATTTAAGGATCTCTGCATATTTCTAGGTGTAGCTATTTATCAAAATACTGTGTTAATGAAAACACCTCAACAGTTTACAGTACTCTTACAGAGTGCTTATGTTTTTAGTAATATATTAAGTTTCCAAAAGCTGTTCTAATTTCATTACAAACCCCAAGATTGCCAACCCTATTTTCTGAAAACAAGGAGTGCTTCACTTAATATTTCTGGTAAGAGTGTACTTTAACTGAAAAATCTTTGTTAAAATATGTCAACACAAAAAATCTAGCAAGGACAAGATAATAGCCCAACCTTTGCTGTATAATATTATCTATTCCCTTATGGCTTGCGCATTAAAATATCTGCCTATTTTTGCTATTCAATCTAATTATGCAATAGCTTCCTAGGAAATGTTTTTCACTGAGTAAATTGTTATGGAAAGCAATCATTCGCTATTTCTGTCCTCAGTGCTGTTTTATATTCTCATCTACAAGCAGAATTTATAACTGAAATAATGTAAGGGTATCTTGCCACAAAAAAAAACATGTACTAATCCAAGAACAGATACTAATCTCAGCTGAAATAATATTTTAATCTCAACTGCACCTGAAAAAATTACAGACTTCTGCTGTTTTAACTTTTGACTCTAGTGTTTAAATATGAGCTGTGTTACCTGACTATGGTAATCTCAGGCATAGCAAAAAAGAGAGAATCACTGTAATGGGATCTGAATGTTTGAACTTGGTGTGTCTGCAAAAAGGGGGAAGTGCATTTTTCATGTTAATGAAAGTAGAGTTTTAAAAATTCTGAGGGCTGTAAACATCACTTTGAAAGCTCCCGATAGGGAAGATGAAGTAGTCACAAAACTCCTTCCTTCATTTTTATTAATAAGGAGATAGATGAGAGTGAAACACTATAAATCTTGTAGGCTTTTGATTTTCTTTACTGATGTCAGAAGTTATGTTAGTTTTAGATTAGCTCGCTTCTAACTTTTCTGCATTTCAGTATTGCCACTGAATGCTGCCGCTAGATGTGACTGGCAGCAGACATGTTCTTACCCGTCTTCGTTCTCTGCTATAGTTCCTCTCATGAATCTTTTTTTCAACATTTTGTCAAGTTAGCTAATTGAGGAGCATTCTGCAAGTCAAGTATCAGGCTGGGTATGAGTATTCAGAGTTTAATTAAGAAGGTCTCAAATCACCCACCTCTGAAGGCAGGAGATAATCATAGAGAAGTGGTCTCAGTAACTTTGATTTTGCTGCATTCCCTACTGGGCTAAGCAGTTACATTCAATATGAACTGTGCTTCCCCAGAGAGATGGGAATGCAACCCCATGCAGCTGCTTTCGGAGGCTTTTTTTATTAATATAAGATCCTCCATGAAGACAAAACAGAAATTGTGGCAGTTTTCTCTACACAGTGTAGAAAATTTGCATGAGTTTAACATGTTCAGATTCAGGGAAGACCTGGAGCCTCTTGTTTTGTTTGGTCAAAACAACACAAATTTTGCAGACATTGAAAGAAAAAAAGAGAAAATGCATAGAGGAGAGAAGTGTTTGCTCAGTAGCTGATGATGAAATGAAATATAAAACCTGTTCATATGTGCAAATAAACCTGAAATGGGATGGCTGCTGATGGACATCTCTTCTTGCTCGGGCATTTGATACAAAAGGTTGAAATGCTGTATACATTTATTTTTTCAGGTGGCAAATTTGCAGAAATGAAACCAAACTGAAATAATAATGTAAGCATGGAAATACAGGCATGACATCATTGAATTTCTTATTGTTAGTTTTCCCGAACCTTTCAATCTCTGTACCACTTGCATTCCTTACCAGAAAATGCTCTGATGTGAGAGCTGAAAATGTCTTCAGTAATTTTCAAAAGACTTTGTCGTTTTACATAACAAAACCACAGGAATGTACCAGGTATATGCGGCAAGTTACAGGCAGTGGAGGGGCTGCAGGAGTGAGCTTTGTGAGAAGGGACAAGGTTCTGCTCCATGCCACCTCCAGTCAACTCCAAAATGTAAGAAAACACCTTTTACTTCTCATGTCATTATAATCAGAGTGATTGACGTTTGCTAATAGATCTATGATTTTAAAGAAATTCATCACAAGGCGGCATCTGCAAAAGTATTCAGGTTGCGATAAAGTTTTTGCTTGGTCCTCAAAAGACAGCGTATATCAGGTTGTGCGGCTTCAGCTCTGTACCTGTTTCTGCAACCTTTCATTGGTTTATAGAAAGGAAAAGTTTGTCCTTCGTTCTAATAATATAATTTTCTTTCTTCATGGTTTTTCATAATCCAAATCGAATCAACTGAAAAGTCGTATTGAAAAAGTATGCATCTCTTCATTCACTTCAAATTGATAACTTTCTTGTTACCTCACTAAGTAACAATATTTTTCAAAATCAATGCTGAGCATTAATAACTACATAAAAAAACCCCACTTCTATCTATCTGCCTAGAACTCCATTGGTCCCCAGAAATCATTACAAAGGGAAAATGACAGGCTCAAATATTCAACTTAAAGTATTGTTACTTCTCCTACTTCCAGTTGACTAAGTCTACCCAGGACATTTCTAGCCAAATTTTGCAATCAACTGAAGAAATCCCAATTCTGTTTTCAGGAATCATTATCTGCAATGATTAATATTGTAAACTTAAGCACAACTTTCTAAAAGTTAAAGCTTTGTTCTGATTACAATTTTTTGTTCAAACTCCCAGTCACATTTTCACTTCTATATGTCCAGTTTTAATTGCCTACATTGAGCTTTGATATGTCCAGTTTAGAAGGCAAAATGCCCACACTTAAAAAATCAGAGCTATTTCAAATTCTACCAAAACAAAAATTACAAACAAGCTTAAGTGTACAACTCTCTATATATTTTTTCATTCACAGAAATATCTTTGGCTGATTTCAGTGGAGCTCCTCATAGAATTAAGAATCTCATTACTTCGACATTATGAGTCACAATTATGTCAGTACATTTAAAATGCAGGTTAGGAATCTGTGATTGTTTAAGCCCAGCCAGCAACCCAGAACCATGTAGCCACTCGCTCATTCCCCACCCCCTTTCTCCCCTGATCCCCGAGGGATGGGGAGGAGAAACAAAACAATGTAACTCCCACGGGTTGAGATAAGAACACTCCAGCAACTATCA
>JANRGW010012062.1:0-25928 GCA_024733675.1 Psilopsiagon aymara
GGGTGGCATGGTTTAGTGGGAGGTGTCCCTGCCCATGGCAGGGGGGTTGGAACTAGATGATCTTAAAGTCCTTTCCAGCCCTAACTATTCTATGATTCTGTGTATTATACTGCACCCTGTGTGTATATGTGTATTGCACTATTGCTATCTTACTCAGCGTTTTCAGAAATATGGTGTACTATACCATGCAGTGTCTCTCAGAATGTGAACACAACCTCAGGTCAGTTTTCACTAGGCCCTGATATGCCCTCAATGACTATCCTAGATAGAAAGATTGTATTAGTATGGGTGTGTTCCCTCTTTGATGCCCTTTTTGAGTGCTGTCAGGTTTTATGCTGTTGGATGGCCAAGTGGGCATTTTGGTGAGTCTGCACAATTTTTATTGTCTTTCTTCTTTTAAAAAGGAAAAAGAAGTATTTTTTTTTTCTTTTCTCTCCTATTTTAAGTGTGTGTGTTCAGGCTTTAGGGCCTTACAAACTTGTCTGTCTCTTTTGATGATTGAATAGCATATCTGTGAATTTCCACAAAGCAATTTTTAAACTTCCTTGCAACATTAATTCCAACACTTAGCAGATCGAGCAGTCAGATTCCATGGAAGACAGGGTGTACCCGTGTAGAACATATCTCCTTTTGGAGTAAGAGTCTCTTATATGCTTGGTTTATGGGGAGTGCGGGTAGCCAAGGAAGGTAAGCTTTCCTTTCTCAGAGTTCTGTCTTGTGGTAGTATCAGCAACATAGGTAATGTCTCCCTAAAGTATTTTATGAGAGATTTATGCCTAAACAACTGTTGTAAATGTCACCAGTAAAGTTTTTTCTGTATTTTAGCTAAAATTGACAATTGTTGGACATCAGTAGTACTAACACGGAACTTATCCATCTCTCATTTCCTTTGATTGGACATATTTTTCTGTGCTATTTTTTGCGTTTTCTTTTGTAATTTCTCCTTTTTGTTTTTTGTAAAGGAAAACTTGACTCTTTACTTCATCATCTCAGTGCTCAGATTTCTTACTTTGTGCCTTGGAGGTTTGTTTTCCAGCATAACACTAAAGAAATCAGAATCTATCATGTATTTGGCTGGAGCTTCTTCACACAATGGTTTAGCACTTCATTCCTGACCTTGCAAAGTATGCAAGTATATATTTGACTTCCAGCATGGGATCCATTCCCTTACTTGTTTTTACTAGGGCATTTATCTTTTCAAAGTTAATTACATGTTTTCAACTGTTTTTAGACCAGAAAGTGCTTAGCCAAAGGAAGAAAAGTCTTTCAGAGACTTTGAATCTAGTGTTCACTGAAAGCAGAAGGGTACGCCTGCTATCCAGAGTCTTTATCCCCATAGGTATTATGTCTAACTGCTACTCAATGTGTCCATCCAAGTTCCATCCGCTCTTCTCATGTTACAGATCAGCAAAAAAATCAATTTAAAAACTTGCTATGAATAAAGCCAAACCGGAAGGGAATCTCTCAGAGAAGGAGGAATATAAATCGCCATATTGAACAGCATTTTGGCGTTTAGTAATGCAGAAAGAATAATCAGGTTTGTAAGATAATAGTGTAAAGCAAACAGGATCCATGGATCTGCATACAGAGATTATGATGCGTAGGTGAGAAGGAAATTATTAGACTTTTAGTTTTCTTTCAGCTTGGGTGTTCATACTTTGAAAAAGAAATAGTTTTAGTTAAGAAAATGAGGAGCTGTTCTTTTGCTGTGAGAAAAAGTATTTAGAATGACATGTTTTAGATAGACTATTTAACAGAAGAAGAACTAATGTGATCTAGTTGCTGGAATAAAAATCAGGATAAAAGCGGACAAGAAATAGTTGTGGTTGGTTTTGGGGTTTGTTTGTTTTATTTTGTTTTGGTTTTAACTGACACTAATTACGTAAGTTACCTTATTATAAAGTTTCTTTATAGGGAACATGGTGTAAAATGTCATCAAATCTTAAGGAAAAAAAGATAAGAAAAACTAACCCTGAAGTTGGGGCATCTTTCTGAAAGCTATGCTGTAGCTCAAAAAGAAGGTACTGACTTGATGGAGGAAATGAAATTATTTTTGGGAAAACATGCATGATCAGTTCTGTGTAGGAGGCCGGAGCAGATACCAGGAAGGACCATTATGATCCTTTAAATCCATGAGGTGTATTATTATCCAAGTGAGGAAAATGAGATTTTTCTAAACATCATTTTTATCTTCATGAGAGACAAATGCTTTCTTCTAAAGTTACTTGATAAAGTTATTACCATTTATAGCCACCCTGCATATATACAAAATGTGTGGTTTGTAGTTTGGAGTTGAAATAGTACTTCTTCAGGAGTCAGATTCTTGTCCTTGTCTCAGCAGTGGTCTGCTCATCTGATAAAAGTTGTTTTTATTGCAGGCAGCAAGATATACTTAACAAATTTCTTTAAAACATTCTGTTTGCCTCTAATGGAAAAGTAGCAGCAGGGCATTGATGATCATACTATCAAACATACAGACAGAGACAGGTGGAGTCTTAGATTAGATAAGTTCTAGGGGATAAAATTAACATTACATTAGAAGGCTTCCTGCATAATATAGCCTTGTTGAACATGTTGAAATGTACTTTAGCCTGTATGTGCAATGCAAACAAGTGATTTTATGTTCTGTAACTATTTTTTGTGTTAGCAACTGAATATCTTAAAAAATCTGAAGCAACCTAAACGCAAAACCAACAACGAACAGTTTAATAACAGGTATTTTGAAAAACTAACCAGTGGAGCATGTGATGGATTTATCTGGTGTATCTGAGAGTACTGCTGTGGAAATGTGCATATTCTAAAACAGTGTTGCTCCCATATAGCCAGTTTTAACTTTATGAATCCCAATGTAACTAATTAAAAAGGAAATGTTTTTAGTAACAGTATTAGTAACACAGAATAATAGGACTGTAATTCAGTCTGTCAGCTCCGCTGCCATTCATAAACCCAGGGTTTATGAAGGCCTCAGAAATCTCAAATTGAATTACAGCCTTATTCTGTATGTAACCTGGAACAATGTATATCTTAGCATTTCATTTGTGAGACTGAGGTTGTTTTATAATCTTAGAAATATTACTTAAATGTATGCTTACCATAAAATTTAGATTTTTAGATTTAGAGAAAAAAACCATACTGCAGTGCAATTCACATTTCTTTTTATTTAAGCTTTACATCAGTTACATTAGGGCTTTTGCTGTGGATGTTTATGTACATAAACTGCTTGCTTTTCTTTATATTGTGTTGTTTGTATGTGAAAAATTTTCTTATATATTTCAGGTAAAATGTCTGTCTAGAGTGTTACATTTTGGTTAATACTTAGTTTGTTTTACTGTTGAAATACAACTTTACTAGTTGCCGAAAAATTATCCTTCAACCTTATTTATACCATTTTCTTTAAACAATAGGCAGTTATACAAAACTCAAAATATTTGTAAATATAACCTGTATTTTCAGTTCTTTGTCTTAGTACTTCATTCTTTCAAGGCAGTTTTTAAATATTCTCTGTCCTCAGGTTACTGAGTCAAACCATGAAGGACCATTTGGTAAGAGTGGCTAATGAAGCAGAATTTATCTTGAGCAGACAGAGAGCGGAGGATATTAACCGTCATGCTGAATTTGAGGTAAGAAATGAAATAGTAAAAACAACCAAAACACCAAAACATAACAAGCCCACTGAGTTTGAGGATTCCAGTGTATGATACGGGCTTTTCAGGTGCAGGTGGTTCCATCCTGAAAAGTGCTTTGCATTCATAGGTGTTTCAACAGTTTGCCACTAATTATGATGGAAAACCAAGCTGTGCAGAGCAGCTCAGAACTTGTCAGAATCTGCAAACCATAGTTCATAGGGGAAGGAATTTTATCATGCCAATGCTGCACTTTCCCATGAAGCAATTATCCCTATGTGTGTTAAAGCTCCTTAGTGCCACAGTCAAGACATAGCTCTGGAAAATAAACCCTTACTGAAGATAAATGGTAAGAGCCTGTTAGGTGCAAAATGAGAAATTAATTTTTTTCTTTGTATCATTTGTTGTTTCACTTAATCCATCTCTAAACCCATTTCCCTTATGTTTTACATGCCTCAGTGTGGTTTTGGTTATGTTTTTGTATTTTCATCCCACTTAAGGGATTCTAAAGTGAAATAATGGACTTTGTTTTTATAGACTGGTAATAAAAATACATGCTTTTTTTCTGAATCACTTTAGTCTTACCTCCGATTTTGGATCTTGGTTAAATGACATATCTCCTTTCCCTGTGCTTTTGTGTTGCTTTAATGAAAATGAAGCTAAATCTCACTAAATTCACTAGTATTCTGCTTAAAGAGTACTTAGTATTTCTTCTGACATATGATATTACTTGTGGTTTTGTTTTTAAAATGAAGCATTAAGAGGTTGAAGGCACATTTGTGCTTAACGTATTTCTAAATTGTTTTACTCTTAAATCTTTACTTGAAAAAATACTCCCCAAAGATGAAAGCATATTTGTCTTAGACAGTGCTTATGTTCTAAAGGTCATCTGTGTTGGCCCCAGGATTCAAGCTGTGCGTTGTTTAATAACATATCTGCACTTCATCTAGAGCTAGTTACCCCCTCCTGCAAACATAGATGTTATAAGATATCTACAGTACCATTTTGCAATGGTGAAATAGCAGGCATGTTTCATTTATTACATCAAGGGTTTGGCGACAGTCCTGTGGAGATGAAAAGTGCATCTTTTTACTTCATTGCCTGATAATCATTGGAGTAGGACATTCTTGACATCTTTTGCTCTGGATTTTTGCAGAAGCTCTGTGCATGACATGGCATTATTGATTAGATGAACAGCCCACTCTTATTCGTCAGATGCAAACCATTCGCAACGGTGTGTGGAAAATGTGGGAAATCTGTGTGAAGTGTAAAGGGTTCTGTCATGTAAATACAGGCTATCAGTGGATACAGTTGTTCACTGACAACTTCACTGTTAGCCTTATTTCAGTCTCAAGACACCTTTTATGATGTCTGGAAGAAATTTATGCTGAGCATCAACTTACATTTTTAATATAGCTCAGAGTTTTGCTGTGACAACCCTTTAGGATAAGAGTTGGCTGATACTTAAAGTTGATGCTGTTTTGAATCTGTGCTATCTCAGTATGATGGCTCAAGGGGTTTAACTCATCAGGTTGAACTTAAACAGAAATTAGTGTACCAAAATAGGAGCAGTCTGTTTATCAAGTTTAGTGTTACTACTGCATTGGAAAAACATATCTAGCATCACTTCTGCAGGTATGCAAATTGATGATATACAAGCAAATACTTAAATAACAAACCTGGTGTCTCATGAAGTTAGTGTTACTTGATGTCTGTGGCAGGCTTCAGTCAGTGTTACGTTTCTTTTGTGGAAGGGGGGAACTGTTGTCACATCCATTGAATTTGCAGATACCGCATCAGTAATCAGAAATTCCTGTGTACTGTGTTCCATCCATCCATGGTATGATCATGTTTTCACATGCCCTGTCAGGTGTGTCTGTGTGTGTCTTGCTTTAGCACAATGGTACTTTTTAGCTATAGTGTTCCTCATAGTCTTTTGAAGTGGTGGTTCAAACATTAAAAAACTTGCTGTTCTTCTGTTGTGTGTGGAAATGGATTTGTCACTTGACTAGTCTGGTGCCATGCCGTTGTTTAGTGGGAATGGATATCTGCAGTGTTGGGCTGCTGATATGCTGTGTATTGCAATTAGTGGATATGTTCTCTTTGTATTCAATGGGTGTTGAGGTTGGTGCCTTAATTTTGGCCCTAACAGTTATGTCATGACTCACTGGCATGTGACAGGAATGGCTAGGAAATAAAAGTACTCTCAAAACAATTGATACAGCCTTTGATGTGGTTCATTCTTCAACTGGAGGACCTATAAGAAAGCAGAGTAGCAGATGATGAGCGCTGAGCTAAAGATCATTTTGTCTAGTGTAACTGGTGTGGTTCAGTCACAAGCTTTGCCACCTGAGCTGTGGGGATAAAGGTGATGAGTCTGGTTGAGTGAGGAATAAAGATTCAGAGATAAGATTTCAGATGAGAAATGTGGTAAAAACTGTTACCCATTTTTCATTTTCATTCTGACTTGCATTTCTGGTGCTTCAGGTGGCATATGAGATATTCCATGGTAATATTTGGCCAGCAAAAATCCATCACCCTGATTTCTTTTTAAAAATCTGTAGTATGTTTACTGCTACCTGGTTTTAATTCTCCCATTTCTGAAAGTCATGAAAAAGTTGAACCTTGCAATATATGTGTCAGATTTTGGACAGGTTTGCGCATGGCAACAGAGCAATCTGGTCTTACAAAGTTTTCTGTAGAACACTGTTTTTTTACTTTTTTTTTTTATTATTATTTTTAAGGCAAGGGCAGTTTTGAAGTAAAAGGTAAAAAATATCTTTTCATCATTTAAAACTGAACTCTGGTATTTGGGGGCACATAGAGGCAGGAGGAAGCAATGGAAAATCTATACAAGCTTCAAAATGAAGTTCTATATTATTTATTATTGCATAGTGTTTGATTATGAATGAGCTAAGGATGGTCACTGTAAGAGGGAGGGAAAAACCTAGAAAGATAGGTAGTACTAGGAAAAGCACTGCTGTGCTGACACCTGCACTTTAGAAATTTGTCACGGGACATTTTACAAGTTGCTTAGGATCCAGAGGGAAGGTACCCCTCCTGTTTGGTTCTTAATTCAGTGCAAGCACAGAACAGATGTTTTCCTTCCTTGACTGAGAAATGTCCACCTATCAATTCTTTCACAGCTGGGAGGAGGCAGAGAGGCAACAGTAGTGTGGCATGTATTCACTTTGCTGCATAAGGACTGATTGGGTCTTTCCTTGCTGTATCTCCGGTGGTACCTTGCATTGGTTAGAACATTGAGAGGAAAGTATCTATATCCTTTCCATAAAGTAGGGTAACCAAAACCAAAGGAATGTTATCTAAAGCAAGAGTAAGGTTTTTTGCATATTGTTCCATTTTGTGCTGTAACTTTAGGTATGCAGAAAACTCTGAGTGCCTGTGATTTAAATTAACAGGATTTGATATCCTTTCTCTCCTCCCTATGTCTTCTTAAGGCAATTCTCTCTATTTCAGAAACTTCAAATACAGCGTCTTAAACAGAGCAAAGTCAGCACATCCACTTCTGAATCTGGTGCAAGAAGGGCATCTGTCTTCTTGGCTTGGCTATTTTTCTTTTTCATCCTTTGTATTCAGAGTGTCTGTCTTCTTTTGCGTTGCAGAGCCCTCCTTTGCCTCTGCAGTCCTGTACTTCGGAAGCTTCTTCAAACTGGAGGTGCTCTGCTTCCTTCATGGGAGATGCAACCTCCCACCCTCTTCTAGGCGCCCCTACCTTACAACTCAGCAGCCTGCTTAAAGACAAAAGAAAAATTCCATCTCTGTGCCTGGCCACTCTTTTTTTTTTTTTTTTTTTTTTGATAGGAGCTAATGTAAGTAAAACAACAAATTATGGGCAAACCACTGATGCTGTCTTTATTCTAGGAATTGCTTTGGAGATAAAGGATCAGTTGTGAGATTTTTCTGTGGCTGAATAAAAAAAGTTAACCTTTCTATTTCTTGCTTTGTTCTGGTCCTTTCTTCACCTATGTTTTCACTGCTACTTCTATAAGTAATTACATCTATGAATGTAGACGTGCAGGGAGGTCACAGGGAGACTCAAGACATACTTACCTATTTTACAATGCGATTAAGCCTCCAAGAAGCCAGGTGAAGCAATATTCCATTTATTTCTCTAGTGAGGTGGCAGTGAAGCAAACGTTTTTACAGTGAATGTGGAAATGTGAGCATTCGTAACTTAACTTATAACCCTTATAACCTTAAATTTTGCCCAGTGTCCCTGGGATTGATACATATGGGTCTCTTAGGCATTTTTCAAAACCAAAATGTTTAGTAGAGCTGAAAATCCCAAAGAAGAACCTCTTTATGCCTGAATTCCATCAACTAGCTTCATGCTACCACCTAGCCTGCTTTCTAGAAATGACCTTGAAAAATGTGGTGATTCTTACTGTGTCTTAGATTGTGTGCAGACTACTGTGGAGTTGGGCATATGAGAGTAATTGGATTTGGTGTGAGGAGGGGGAGGGAATTTTCTGCTCTAATTGACTTTATTTTATAATTTATTACAGGAGTGCCCATTTCCTTGGATATGCCTCCTGTCTTACATAAATCTCCTCATATATTTATGTGTGAATATACATATTTATAGAATTCTAAATATGTAAACCTGCAAGTGTTTTATACCTGCCTTGTTCAAGCTTTACAGTGTTTCATCTTTGCCATGAAGGTTTTGTTTGCTTTCTCATGGCACTATTGGATTTTGACCAAAATCTTTAATAGCATATCTCAATGCTTGTGTAAAGTATGTTTGATTGGTATCCTTCCAGCAACATGGGGTTTTATTTGCCTGGAATATTTACATGAAGGAATAGAAAAATGGAGGGAAAGGTGCTATGCAGAGCCATTCATAATGTTGCACATTACAAGTGTGTGTAGAGGAGCAATAGACACTGCAACACAGTTTTCAGAAAGTGTTCTAAAATGGATGGACAAGGATTCTTCATTCTGAGTCTGTGAGGAAAATAGACACTGGGGTAATTTTTTTTCAGTAAAGTGTAACTGCTGCTGTAGTTTCCTAACCTGCCTCCTCTAAGTGGCTCTCTTTAAAGATTGTGTGGTGTGATTCCCTTGAATTTCTGATCTTATTTTCTCAAACTGTAGTCATCCATAGAAATACAAAGTGCTGGCATTCTTGTTATTGGCCGTTTCTGTTGATTAACTGAGAATTTCACGTGACTTTCTCTTTGCATTTGTTATAAATCATACTAGGCAGCTAACTTCTCTGCATGATTTCTCTTCAGTAATTAAATCTAGCATTTCCAGCTGCTGTAAAATTTGTTGCCCTTTTCTGCTCAGTTGTGGTTTTTCATGCGGAAGACTTGGACTTCCTCACAGTTTTAATTCTTATTCAGTATCAGTTTATAGGCTGCGTGTAATGAACTGTATGTTTTACTTCACGGCTTATACAGAGAAGCGAATCTCAATGCAAGTATTGCCTTGACAGAGATAAGATGCAAGGCTAAGCAAGCGTTCTAGTAGTGATTTGGATGTAGCTGTTTGCTTTTTTTCTTGGCAGAAAACTGAATTCACTGGTTCCACTGCTGTTGTGTGTTCTGCACCTTTTCCTCTTTGGTGTGCTAGGCATTAAATACTAGATGATGTTACTTGTGTCAGAGGAACTAACTAAACAGTACTGTAAATCAGTTGTGGCGGAATACTTGTAACTCAGAGTGAATGTTTGAGAGTCTTTGAAAGAATTAGGAAATGTATTTGGTGTTTTTGTTGTTTCTGTAAGTGTTTGTTACATTTACATGCAATAAGCAGTTACTGTGCTAAAGAAAGTTGTAATCCTTGACTTGAGTCCCTATTCTCCATATAATTTCTAGTTTTTAGTAAGAGCTGCTTATGTTATGGATCTCATACATAAAGTATTTTTTCTGTTGCTCTTGCAGCATCCTTTTATATGAATTGTTATTCAATATCCTTAATGGCAATGACCTTATTTATTAGAACAAAAGATTTTTGAATGCTTTCAATGGGCGTTCGGTCCAGTAGCGTGGGTTATCAGCAATGGGTCTTTACAGAACATAGGAAGATAATGGATAGCATAAGTTGTAGGTGTCCTGTAATAATGTAATCCAAAGTTATAGTCCATGAGAATGCAAAAATGTAATGTGGGAACACAAAGGACGTTAGATGTATCCTCACAGAAAATAAGGCTTTACACATTTCATTATGAACGGGCTTAACTCTCTCAAATTCAGATTATTAAATAGCAACTGTCCTTTGTATTGGGCAGGTTAGGCAGTGCAGCACCATCTGTTGGTAGAAGGAAGAAAACCTTTTATTTGATTCCTAAGCACTGGTTTTTTTGACTTGTTACAAACTTTTCAACAGAGTGCTGAGTGTGGAAGAATTTTTATTTTAATTTTTTTTCCATTGGAGGATTAACCCGTTTTGTTCTGCAGCAGTATGGTGATGAGTCCCAAACTGGAAAATTAAACTTCTTGTATTCCTGAGGTGGCAATTTTTGGATTTGTTGTCTCATGTGAGGTAAAGGATAGTGTAATGAGAAGTTCATTTTCTGGTTGAACATCATAACATTTTCCCTGTGCTGGCGCAAAGTATTGCCTGACTGTGAAAGGACGAGTGAAAAATTGTAGTTTCTCTTTCACTGTGCTTAATAATTTCTCTTTCACTGTGCTTAATAAGCAATGAGAGGAGAAGGTATGAAAATTAGCACTGGAATGTTGAGACATCTTTTTTTGTTATATCTCAATTTTAAATCAAAATAAGAGCTAGCAAAGATATATTAATATTGTTACTGAAGTATCTTGTAAAAAAGTCATTTTAGAGCTACTTTCTCCCCTGAATGTTTCTGATGAAATAAGAAGTGATGTTACCTTCATTATCTTTTTTGAAGAAATTTCTGACAAATTTTGAGGGCAAGCTATATGAAGAATGAAATTTAATAATTACCAATGTATTGTTGGGCTTTTCAAATCATATTAAATACAGAAATAAATCCACATCTGTAGCTATTTTGTATAAAAAGATCTGTTATCATCTTTCTGATGCTAACGAAATCTATCATTAATGCTGTCTTTAGCAGTATCTCTTTGCAACTTTCCCGCATTTTATGATCTATGCTATGTTTCATTTACATACTAAATGTAATTTGAAAACTGCTCCAGGAATGTCATGAAGGAATGAGCCTTTTACACACGCTATTTTGCAATATTAGCTGTATCGTGTTTTTACTTTTTATGGCCTTTTTTTTTTTTCTCCTTTAATGTATTTAATGTATCTACCTATTTTTCACTTGCTGTGAATGATAAACTTTGTTTTAAAAACTTTTTGCACTCTCTTGTAAGTGCTCTTACAGCTGATTATTTTCACTAGAGGTTGTAAATAAGCTCAATCTACTCTCTATGCCTCTGGAAGTCTTAGCAGAATATGCCTTGGAATTCTTATTTTAGCATTTGTAGACCATGGAAATCCAGGGGATAAAAAAAAATCCAGCTCCGCTGAAGGAGCCAAAGGCTCGATTCCTGTAACCACTTACGTCTTACATTTGCGTGCTACCTAAATGACTGAATTGAAACAACATAGGGTGAAGAAAATGTGATAATGAGAGAAGGCAGAGCAGCGCTGCATGCTTCTGCTGTAACCTATCTTCTGCTAAACTGGGAGCAGACATTCCTCTTTGAACTTACCCTTTCTGTATCAGTGCATCTTAACTTCTGTGTGTGTGTGTGAAATCCATAATTGTAAGACTGACGGGGTGGTTTGTGGTTTGCTTTATTGTTTGTATTTTTTCCTTTTTTTTTTTTTTTTGCTGTTTTGTTTGTGTGGTTTTTGTTGGTTTTTTTGGTATTATTTAGTTCACTTGCTAGTTAAGTAGCATACAAAATCCAGAATTACAATTACAGCATGCTTATGAGATTCATCAGCATAGGTAAGGTAATGTCTAAACAACACTTTATTAGGATTGGTTTCTGTTCTTTTTTCTCTTTAATTTCAAGTTCTAAGTTTCAAACTTGTTATTAACATTGAAAGAGTAACTCTCAAAGTAAATACAGAATATTTATCATAATCTATGTATTTATAGATTTATGTATTATAACTAAGTATTTATCAGAATAAAATATCATAACCTATACTGTGAAATATCTCTTCCACCTCAGTGACCTAAGTTACTTCTGAGAGGTCATGCAGTAGCAAAACAAGCACAGAAATTTGAAAGTCTGGTCTTGCATTAATATATGCAGGATTTACATAGATAGGTTCTGCTTACCACAAATAATTCCTTACGAGTAGTGACCTGGATGGGAATTACTCAAATACTCAGATGAACATCTCTCAGTAAGTAGGATATTATAGAGCCATAGGTCCTGCTGGTTTGTAGAATAGGAAACAATTTGGCAGTAATTTTTAATAACTTGCACTTTATTTAAAACATTCAAAATTGAAAATAATTTAAGATGTTAACAAAATCCACTTGGAAATTCTGTATCTTTTAGAATTAATTTACATTAATAATGTTCGTCTGTATCACAAATGAGTAGTTTTCTGACACTCAAGAGTGTCTGAACTGGGTTAGTCCAAAAGTTCATCAAACTCACTGTTCTAAAGGAGCTGAATACTAGATACTGAGGGACAAGTTTAAGAGCAGTGCAGTTTTATAGGGGTTCTTTCTTGCTATACCTAGATGGCAGGGATCATGATTTAGACAAAATTTTCAGGTTTTGATATGAATTTCACTTACTGTTTTATCTTCCAGTCACTGTATTAACATTTGTTCCTGTTTGCTGGTTTTACTACCTTGAATTACTTAAAGCTATCACCAAATTTCGTGGTCTTGTGTTCCAAGAGCTCTTTTTATCCTTTCATCTTCTATTAGCTCTATAGAGATATTTTAAGAGGCTTACTGCTCCTGATTTGTTTGAAAAATAATTTATTACTGCCTTTTATGCTTCTATGCAAGTGTTCCTCAGACTCTTTTGACATGCTTCCTTCTGTTTTTAAAACTAACAAGCCTTAGTTGACATATTTTTCTGTTTTCCTTCTTTGAACAGATTTCTTGAAGAATGCTGTTTTCTTACAGCCTTCTTTCTCTGTAGCTTAACCCTTCCAGCTTTTTCTGGTCTTTTAAAAAGCCTTTCGATGGATGGCATGTATATCATTTGAACCACGAATACTGTACAGTTTTTGTGTTGTCTATAAAAACATTTTCCATATTTTCCTGCATTGTTTTATGCTTGTAATATGAAAACTAAGATAACTAGCTAAGAAATTTCTTACTTCGGATCAGATATTTGCGTCAGAAATGTTGTTCTCACCTGTTCGTGAAAAATACATCAGTGGTGTTTACCTTGTTTATTATTCATGTTCAGACTTTTATGGTAGCTCATGTAAGGCACTGATACTAAAATACAAAATACTCTTGACTGAAGTAACACAGTGTACGTAGAGTGTAAATTTCTAGCATTAACAAAGCAAATATCCTGTTGTGCTTGGTTGGAGATTTTATTTTAAATTTGCTGTCCAGAGATAACTTGCATTTGCTTACTTGCCTTTTTAAAAGCAGTGTTAGAAATTCTTCAGCTTTGAAGAAAAAACACAGGTGACAGGTCACATCTCTCCTGTGTGCTTTGTTGTAAGTTACTTTAATCTAAATGAGAAAGACAATGTTTTAAAATAATTCTGATATTGGTGCTGACAGGGTCACAAAAGAGCTGCATGGTCTGAATACCCAAAGGTGTTTTTTCTCACTATTCTAGCTGGTAGGGTGCACTTAAAATTCTGCTCAGTTCTAAACTTTTTTGTAATATATTTATACTTGTAGTCAGTGCATATTTGTTATTATGTGATTATTATCTTTTGGCTTCACATGTGTTTTTTCCTTTAGTTTCTCTTATTTTTACTTTTTTGTCATTCATTGCATCTCACTTAGAATCATAGAATAGTGGAATAGTTAGGCCTGGAAAGGACCTTAAGGTCATCTAGTTCCAACCCCCCTGCCATGGGCAGAGACACCTCCCACTTCATTTCACTACACTAAGTTTTATTCTTCTAGGCTTTTTTTCTTCTCAGGTGGTCTGTGCTCTAGGTCATCTTAGTTCTATTCTCTGTTCTTGGATGATTGATTCCTACTGCAACATGGATGAGCAAGAGTAATCACATTGATAAGTCCATTATCAAGCCTATTATCTCAAACTGTGGATACTTAAGGAAGATTTTATTCAAAGGGCAAACATAGTAGCACTTTCCAAGGCTGCTGCTTTTTGCTTGCCAGAAATGATGTCCAATTACTTTGTATCTCCTCAGGGATTTTTCTTTTTTTCCCCATTTGCTCAGTAAAACTTTGAATCCACACTGACTTTTGCTTATAATTAAACTAAGGTAACAGCAAATTATACTGGCATCCTGGTTTCATTCTGTTGTAAAATGTCTTTTCCCTGGTGGTGAGTCAGGTTGAAGGGGAGGCGTGAATCACATCCAGTATTTTCTTGGAATACCTTCTGTTCATTATACTGTTGTAATTAATAGCATCAATCTGGTACTGTTAATAGCTGATAACTGCACACAACACCATCACTTATGCATTTGCAGTTGGAGGTTCTAGTTGGAAGACTGACTCTAGTGAAGGGTTTATTCTAGTAGCTTCACAAAATCCTGCAGGAAGTCCCTTGCTTCATGGGGAAATACGCCCAATCCTGGATTCCTTGTTTACTTAGAGTAGCTGTCACTCTTGGATGTTGCTTGAGTCATACCAGCTGTTAGTGGTCCTAGCCGGTAGTGTGCAAATTTGTACAGTGTACCACTTAGCATGGTGCTATACAGAATCAGCAGACCAGTAGTATTCTGAATTGATCATATTTTGCAGGTTCAACGAGAGTGCCAGTCCCTAGCATTTACCAGCTCTTGGGAGACTTTCACGCATGGTTGTCTCAGCATGCACTCTCCATCTCTTTGGCCTGCTTTTTCACTTTGACTCTCTCTCCATCTAATGTTGTAAGAACTCATCTAGAAAGAGCCCTTTATACCACATGATTTTACAGAGTTCTTTTCTTGCTGAATTGTCTCTTTTCTTTTTGTCCCCACCTTGAAAAATCCTACTGTTATGTATTTATTTCTTCTGAGAGAGTGATTCCATTTCTGAGTCCTTCCAGAATGCTTCTCGGTTCTATCATATTTCCTAATGGAAGACCCAGAACTGCACACAGCATTCCATATGTGGACACACCATGAGCTTATAAATATACAATGTTTTATGTTTTTTCCAGTGATTTCTGATTCTTTGATTCCTGCATGCTTGTTGATTATTCTGTGCCAAGCTGATGGTTTCATGGAGCTATGTAATTGACAATGCGATCTCATAATGATAAAAAGGAGTGAAGATAAAGGTGAACTCAGAATCCAACATTTTATATCTAAAATTAGATTCTTTCCTACATTTCTTTTACTTACTCTGAAGTTCCTGTTCTATTACTATGATGACTTGGTCTTCCAAGCTTCTCCTCCAGTTTCTCGCAGCTCCTTCATGATTATACAACCCTGAATAGCTTAGTACCAGCAGGGAACTTTGTCACTTCCTTATACGCTCATTCTTCAGATTTTTTATTTTGCATATATGTTGAACAGCCTGAAACAATCACAAACTGACAGGAATTGTACTAACTAGTGTTAGTTCATCCAGAAGCTTAGCTTGTGTTTTATCTCCTCTCCCTCCAGAAGCAGCTTTTGTGATTCTTGTCATTTTCCCTTCCTCTGGCTGCTTTCTGTATTGCTTTTATTTTGTGATGCTGGTCTAGATAAATCATTGTGCCTTCCTAAAATGTGACTTTTAAAGTCAAAGCAGTTTGCTTACGTGAGTGGAGTGTTTGCACTTACTGATGTTTTAAGAACTTTGAAATAAAAAGAGCTTACTTTGCTTGTTATTATTTGTGCAGTTAATATTTGCATTGAAGGTGAGAATATAAATGTCAAAGCCATTCTGAAAAACATGTCAATTACAGCATGAGAAGGTTATTTTAGTTGTTGTGTATCAGCAGAAGCCTGTAACTGCTGTTACACACTTTTTTGTTTCTGCTAAAACAGAATTACGAATCAAACAGTTTATACTGGCATTAACTTCCAGATAAAATGTTTTCAACCAGCCTTTGTAATTCTAGAATTAGTGGAAACACTTATGTCTTTAGATTCTTCCATCAAGGCACAGGAAAGTGAATTATTGAAAAGATAAAAATAAATTTGTTTGCTTTCTGTCAGAGTTCATATCCACAGCCAACCTTGATAGGAGACCAGAATGATTTAGACAAGTTTGCTTTGGAGATTCATAACATATGCTTGCTGGACAGAATTGAGTTATCTCTGCTCTGGAGAGTAAGTTATTGTAGCAGGAGCTGACAGAGATGAAGATAACTGAGGGAAATTCAATTACCTTTTAGTGTTTTCCTTCTAATAGGATTCTTAATGTGAAAAAGATCCTTAGATGATGTGCCTATGTTGCTTTGTGAGATCTGCTTTGATACCTCTATCCAGAATAAAGTGAACTCTTCTTTTCAGGCCTTCATTAAGGATGAAATATGCATCTGATTGCTAAATGAGTGTTAACTTCCGATCCAATGTGTTGTCATTTGTAGCCCAGATGTACTTTGCAGTCTTTTGGCAGTAGTCTTGAATATTCTCTCAAATACAATTTAATTTTTTAAAGTATTGTTTTTATATGAGAAGCCTGATTGTAACAGGAATTGAAGAAAGAAATCACAAACCTGTAGAATATCTCCCTGTATGCTGGGTTTGTTTCTGCATATTTGTTTTCTCATTTGGCTTTTCCTGGCAAAAGCATCTCAGTTGCAAATACTGCTTGTGACTGACCTGAGTTCAGGCTGCTGGGTTAAAGATGCATCTCATCATCCAGAGAAGTTCATCAGTAGACTCTGAAGTATTTGCAGTTAAGGTTTTCAGTGTTACCTTTATTAGTCACAAAGAGAATTTTTTTCTTTCATTTATTGGAATATTAATGGAGAGGAAGTTGTGCAACATACTGCATCTATTTTCTCCTGAATTGGTATTTCTCATCCCAGTGAAAGCTTTAGCCTTTCATTGAGAATGCTCTGGTCTCAATACGAAATATAGTGACTGTGTTGAAATAAATACCTCCATGAGTAATGGTTGAAAAGAGACTGTAAATCTCTTAAAGAAGGATCTTACAATTAAATTGATAAAATTATCTTTATTTTGAAGTCTGTCTGGGGTTCAGGGAGGGAGATGGTGGAAAACAGAAAAACCACACCCAGCCAATGTGACATTTCCATTCTTCTGTAAAGGGTAACCTCTTTATTCTGAATAGACCTCTACAACTTTTCAGGAAAGTGAACAAGACGGCACTAATCAGAATTCTTAACAGAACTGACAGGTCCTTTCACATTGCCACTTCCATCTCACTGCTTTGTATGTCACTTTCCTGTATTAGCTTTTAAATGAGAATTACTGTAATAGGCTTTTTAAAAATCTTTTTCTTCCTGCTTCATCTGATTCTTTAATTACAGTGTTTACAGAAAGAGTTTTGGAATTAATATGAGAAAACTGAACCTTTGAGTTGGTCATAGATCATGAAAAGGAAGCTCTGTAAGGCAGTTCAGTTGCTCTTGCAGTGATCACTGTTTTGGAGAAGGTCCCAAGTGACTTAGGGACCTCTGGATTTCGCTGTTACTCTGAAGTCTTTCCAGAAGTGGCAGATTCAATCCTTAAAAACCCCATAACATCCAGAAAAACCAATTGTTCTCACTGTTGTGTTTCACACTAAGAAGGTACATTTCCTGATACGTTCCTCTCCACTCCTCCCCCTCACCTTTTTCCTCCTCGCATTTCTAGGTCTCTGTTTTTAATTCTCTTTTAAGAAAATGCATCTTCAAAGATTTCTGCATCTTAAAAGATTTAGCTGTCTCCTCGAAGTAGAGCTTAGAAGGCAGTGTTAGTGACTATAATGATGAGCAGTACAAGCACATTGGTCATTGTTACACCTTTTCTTTTCCTTTGTGCCCAACTGCCAAGATGTTTTTTTGTGTTGTTTTCTGTTTTGTTTTTGTTTGGGTTTTTTTTTTTTGTTTGTTTGGTTGTTGGTTTTTTTTTGTTTGTTTTTTTTGTCAAAAATTTGTTGGAACAAATTCTGTGTCTAAGTAGTAGTGTCAAGGTTATGGCATAATGGATTTTGAGATGTTCCTGCTCATTCCATCCTTCTACCTGCCTGTCCTTTCGGAAACTTGAGATTTAAAACTCACCAAATTATCCTGAACTGTGTGTTGCTGTTAGAGCAATCTGAGATTTTATCTTTTCATGACTGATGCCAATTCATGCCTTAGGAACATTTAAGGGAGGTGTCAGACAAAGTAAGCAAAATGCTCAGTTACTGTATAAACACTGTGGCTATTATGAAACAAGTTTTGACATAATGAAACAAATTCTGTTGTAACTTGGGACCAGACGCAGTATACTGTCAGGGTGCCACAAGGGTCTGCCGTGTCTCACGGGGGGGTAAGTTGGGTACCCACTGCAGCATCACAGCCTCCTGAGCAGGACTTCACCAAACATTTCAACCTCCCACCCACCATGAGAAGAGAGGGCAGCTGTGGGAGAGGGTAGCCAGGGCCAGAACAGTTCCCCAGTACAGGGCAGGGCCATAGGGCCAGGGGCAGCCTGAGGCTGGGAAGTCCACTTTCCCCATGGCTGGGGGCCTGGAAAGGATCTTTGGTTTGGATTAGATATATAGAAAAAAATCTTCACTCTGAGGGTGGTGCAACACTGGAATAAGTTGCCCAGGGAAGCTGTGGCTGCCTCATCCCTGGAAGTGTTCAAATCCAGGTTGGACAGGGCTTTGAGCAGTATGTGGAACATGCTCCTGCTCAGGACAGGGGTTGGAACTAGGCGATCTTCAAGGTCCCTTCCAACCTAAAACATTCTAGGATTCTGTGACCTGGGAGCCCACAGCAAGGTGGTGGACATTGCTAAGATGGGGGCGTTCTCTCCACTGCCACCGGTAAGACAGGCTCACCATCTGTTCTTGCTCTAAACTGGCCCTCAGCCCCAGGAGGATCTAATGCAACATGCAGACATCTCTGAATTATGTTGCCCTTAGTCCTGAATGTATTAAACATTTATAGAAGGAAAAGGCCAGGTATTCTGACTTCTGAAATATTTTTACTCATTTTTTCCTACAAGCCCAGTTAGAAATTCCAAGTATTTTGTTTGTAAGCAGTTGTTTATAGCCTTGAAGCCAGCATCACCCATCTTGGCATTGCATCAACACTATTTTCCAAGGCAATTTCATATGATTGTCAGCAGAAGAGGGAGCAGTGTTTCTCCATCTTTTTTTGAATGGCAGTTGTTTTGAAGCTACTCAGGAATTTGGAATGTTAGAAGTAGACAGAGGTAAATTATTGGCTAGAGTGTAATTGAAGCTGTTAAACTGTGTGAGAAATACTGTTGAATGGCTCTGCTATGTCAAATAACTGTCTCGCATTTTATATCATGTTTTGCATCATTTCGGTAGGGTTTGGTTTTGGTTTTGTTTTGGTTTTGTTTTTTCTTCATTTTTGTGCATGTTGGGTAGAAGCTGGTGATTTTGATTGGCCACTGTACTTTCTTTCAGTACCTATGATGTTAACAAGTGAACTGTAATAGACATCACATCTCACATTCTTGTTTTAATCATCTGCAGGATTTGTGTTGCTTTTTTATCCTATGTAGCTATTGTGCTCTAAACATGACAAGCTCCAAGTGTTGAGTTTATTATTTTACACTGAATTAAAGTCAATTAGTGAAATCTAGTTAAGCATGATTTGTGCAGTTGCACTGTGTGATCTGTTTTGTGCCATTACAGCAACATCCAGAAGTTCAGCTGTTTGTAACAAATGCTGATAACAGTTATTGAGTTGTAGTGTGAAAACATCCTCATGCCATTGAAAAAAATCAACTAGAGAGAAAAACCTTACCATTTTTAGAGCCAAATGTTTACCTTTCAAGTGTGGTAGAGCTTTTTCTGAAGAAGAAATGTTAATTAAAACCTAAACTTATTCATACCTATCTCATGCTGTTTTGAAAGTCCCAAATTGTGTTATATAAATCCATGAGAACCAATCGCAAAGGAAGAAGCCTCATATGCTAGTTAGAATGAAATGTAAAACATGGACTATTGAAAAAAGGAGAAGGGAAAAATGAAGTTAAAATAATTTGCTTTTCATAGTTTGATGCTGTAAGAATTTTGACAGGAGGCTTTAAGTTAAGGCAGAGGTTAAGCTAAACCTGGGATTGTGACTGCTTAACATGTTTCCAAAGTGAGTGGCAATGAAGGAAGGAATGCTTGTAAGCATATCTGCTATAAAATGTCATATTTTAAGAATCCTTCCCATTTGCTTCTGGATTTTTTTATAAATCTTTGTCATTTCATCATCGTCGTAATCAAAATATCCTGCTTTTAAAGTACTTGGTCTCCAAAGAATAAGCCTGTCAAGTGCCTTAGTTTACCGTAAGGTGATGCGCAAGTTTGGCGTGTAAGTTAAAAACTTACGAATCAGCAGCACTGAGCTTGATATTTTTCTTTTATAAACTTTTGAATAAAATCGTATGTATTTTTTTTCCTCACAGATTCTCTGGTAGTAATTTGAAATTCCTTTGGCAAAAAGTCCTTAATGCTTTTCCTTAATAATAAGATAAAATGTTTCTGCAGATACAGATGAAGGTGCATGACTTAATAGCAGAAGCTAAAGGAATTTTTTTTTCTGTGTATGGGAAGGAGCTACACTGCCATCAAACATGTTTGTCCTATTTAGCAGTGTTGCTCAAGGATATGTGCCAGTCAAGGTGATCATTCTCCATTTTGTGAGGCTGAAAAGGTCCTGAACTGTCAGAGATCAAGGCCTCTAAATTAACATTTGGAGCAAGCATGATAGGAGCTGGTTGAAGGTTGGATGGGTTACCTTTGGTTGTGAGTTCATGTCCATGTCAGAATGTGTCATAGCTGAGGTTTTTCAAAAGATTTGCCAAATATAGAGCTGTGGAATGGTTTGGGTTTGGAGGGACCTTAAAGATTATCTGGTTCAAACACTGCTGCCACCGGCAGGGACACCTCCCATAGACCAGGTTGCTCAAATATGGCGCAGAGCACTTTTAAAGCTGCTCCTGTTGCTAGCGCAGATTGAGAAGTGATTGGTTCCTCCATATGTCTCAATTACTATTATGTATCCCTGTGTATACATTAATTTTACTGTGTGCTGATGGTACTTTTCCCTTTCTTCTTAATGCCCAGTACTAGACTAGTATACAGGATAGAATACTTTTAAAACATACCTTGATTCTGTTATCAGAGTACAAAACAAAGGTATATGAAGGCAAACTGTGATCTGTTTATATGTTTATTTATTAAGCACCTTAAGTGGTATGTTAAGGAGCCGAGTCAGGTCTGAAACCAACTCGGTATGCGACATACTAAAGCTTACTAGAGATGTGCTTGTCATTGGCATGCAACTGATTATGGCAAGAAAGGAAACTGTAATGCCTACATGTCTTGTTATCTTCCATGCAAGTTATTTCTCTGTTCTTTGTTCATGAGTTAGCATATTTTGATGCATTCTGAATTTCCTGGATTAAAATCAGAATTATGTTCTTAATCTGAGACACTAAACAGGGAAAGCTGAAGAGGACTTGAGGGGGACTATGTAGAAAATAGACAGAAACACAGACCCCAGGCTGCAGGGATATCTCAAGGCTCTAATCTTTCTGTGTTTTTTTGAAATCTGGAACTTTACATAATCTTGGAAACTGTTTACGTGGAGATTTTGGCTGGAAATGAATTTACTTTGCATGTGTTTGGCAAATTTCTAGGGAAATTTAGTGAGTATGATGTAACAGAAATATCAAACAGTATCTAACAAAACCAATAGAAGTATGTTGATTATTTTTGCATTGTAGTCTACGTATGAAAACTTGCATTCATATTATACAATAATAAAAATTATTCCTACATAGGAATGCACTTTCCTGAAAGGTAGGAGTTGAGACAATTAGCATAAGTCATGTATTCATTAGTAATAGAGCTAAGTATTTATAGCTGTGTCTTTGGTAGATGCAGGTTTTAAACTCGTCCAAATGAGGCTGAAGATACATTTATAGATTAAGGTGGTACCAAGGTATTTTGTAATAAGGTTCCAAATGCTTTCAGTTTATCAGCTTATCATCTGAGTAGTTCTGGCTGCATTTTTTCATTCCTTGTGCTCTCTAAGGTTTATATTTTTCTTGATTTGTAAAAGAAGTTTAGAAAAATATTTCCAAATGAAAACATTTATTTCATTGAGAATGCCTCATTTTTCCATGTTTTGAGGTGTTACTGTTTCCCCACTGTCAAAAATCTACTTTTTCCCCTGTTGTGAAAATCGTTCAGAATTCATCTGACACAAAACGTGTGAAAATTTGGTGTTTATGTTGTACCTTTAAGGGCATAATTAGTAAGTTGCTTTGTTCAAAAGTTCTCAATAGTGTGTTACCTGCTCTTAGAGACTCCATTTAAGGTATAGCTGTGCCATCTGAACTGCATGTGACTTTCAATCTGCTCAAGTGTCACTCCTGTGCCGAGTCTTGGTGCTGTAAGTTGTAAAGAAACTCTGCTTGGCAGTAGGGTGTCTGGAAATCTTAATCCTAAGAAAGCAATTATTTGGCTGCTGGGGCCAAAACTGCTAGACTACTTTCTATCTACCTTACAGGTAACTGAGGTCCTTACTGTGCCTCAGTGGAACAAGACAGTTGAAGAGGTGGTGATTAGAGTTGCTGAATGAGGAAATTTCAAGAGCTTTAGTTTGTTGTGGTTTGCTGGAGATGTGTCATCTGGCCCCTGGTCATAAGATTTTCACAAAATCTTGAAGAATATATTGAAAACCACAACATGACTTATTTGGGAAATGTTTCCTGAGCTGACAGCCTCACCATTGCTGTGGATGATAATTATTTCCCCTACTTCCACTTAGTGTTCACGTGGTGCAGAGGGGAGGAAGTGTCCTGGTGCTATTGTTAGAGAATAATGATAATAATAATTATTATTATTATTGTTAGTATTGTAAATGACAGCAACAACAAAAGGCAAAGTTTGGATGGGTAATAGGAGAAAGAGCCTGCAGATAGAAGAACAGAAAGAAAAGCTGGGAAAGGCTGAAAATAGATTTGAGACAGTTGTCTAGACCGGTCTGTACTGCACCTTTGGAGTCTGGAACTAAACACTAGAAACACTACTGTGTTTCTCTTCTGGCAGTAACAACTTGCTCACACATGATTAACTACTGGTTACAGACAAGGCAACAATCAAATATTGCTTTGCTTTGGTTGAAGTGATGTGTTTGCATTTGGCCCAAATTTGGCTCCTTTGAGACTTGTATATGTGTTTTCATCTGATTAAAAGCTATTTCCCTTCTCCCCTTTTTAAAATTTGTGTAGAAATTATATGAAAAAATTGCAAAACCAAATATTGAACAGTTTTGCAAAATCAGAGTAATATAACCTTAATTTGGCCCTCTCTAAGGATGAGTAGTGAATCTGTTAATTATGTAAGCATATATCTCATTTGATGGACAGAGTGGAAGTCCCTTATAGAGAGAGTGAGTTTGTTGGTTCCAGAAGTTGTTCATGGATCCAGTTCATTTGTTGCATTGGACTAGAAGTTATTTAGTGAATGCAGTACTAATCTTGGCAGTGGTGTTAAAGCAGTTGAATGTCACAAGGTTGATGCAGTGAGGTTAGGAAATGGCTTAAAATATCATCACTGGCTCCTTTGCTTAATATCTAAGAGCACAGACCTACCTGTGCAGAAGTGCTGAGCTTTCCTGTTTCTAGAGCACAGGGGAATTGTACTTTGATGATTTCTAGCTTGAAAAATGACATGTACTTGGAAGATGTTGCCCCAAGGGATCTCAAATTTTATGTCCAACTGTGCTGTTTTTAAGATCTTGGCCTGTTGTAAACCAAGAATAGTGTGAAGGTACTGCAGACATAAACTGGATTTGTGAAAAAGGGGGAGAAGAATGTCTATCCTAGTGCATACTTTGACTGCAAAACATTTTTGCATATATATGGTAAGGACTTTCAAACTTCTTGGGTTTGAAAAGAATGTTTGCCTGTGCATATTGTTTATGCCAGCGGTTAGCAGTGATGCTTAGAGAGTTGAAATATTGGAAGATTGTAGGTACTTGTAGCAAATCCCAGTTTCTAGCAAGTGAGAGCTCTTGTTCATGCAAAGCTTCGTCTTTGATTGTGATCCAAGGGTGCTACCTTAACACAAATAATATCTATTAGATAAGCATCAAAGAAAAAGGTAAAAAAAAACCCCAGTCTGTGGTACTAATGGGTACTGTAGAAAAATTCTGGTGTTATTTGTCTCTGCTCTTTAGTCTTGGTTTATTCTGTCATTTGCTTTTATATCCAGCTGAACTCTTGTTAGTTTGTCTCATTTTACTATGGTACTTAATTGGGTTCATTTGAAAGATGCAATCTCAGTAAAAGTGCTGTTGCATTATTTTGTTGGGTTTACTAAAGCTTAATACCGTGAGGCTTAAAGGTAAAAAATAAAGCTGTTGACTCAGCACAGATTAAAACCAGATGTCTCCTGAGATCCTTGCATTTCTCTCTAATCACTAACCCAAATGGATTGTGGTAGGTTTTTTTTTTTTTCTGGTCATGACCATAGTTTTACCAGTCTGTGTTTGGCGTGATCTAAGTCAGATGCAGGTTTCCAACACCCCACTCCACCCCTCACCTCCCCTTGTGATTTTAAATGCATAGGGTTGTGGGTTTTTTTTCCTAGGAATGTCTGGCTAGAAAATCAACAACCTTTTCTCCCCCTTCGTATTGCAAACATGGATTTAGATGCAGATTCTTTTTAATCTTCAAATCAGATAAAAAGATGGAAAAGAAAATAAATGAGGTTTGGAAAACTATGGGTTGCAGAGATGAGAAGCCATTGCATTGTGTTCAGTCCATTAAAACAAGAAGAAATAGAAGAGATACTTTGATAAGTGTTCTGCTGGTGTTAACCTTGATGGCTATTATCGGGGGGATGATGCTATATCTATTTCATTGGCTTAAGCTTTTTTCATGCTGAGAGAAATCAATACCTTGAGTCGCTGGATGACAGAGGCATCACTTCAGAATTGACGGTGGCTGTCAGATGTTGTCATTGGTTGACTTTTGTTCGCTGTTGAGGTTTTAAGCTTTCATTTTTCTAAGTCTTATTCAGGAGTCTTTGTAAGATTTCCCTGGGTAGCATTTTTAGTCCAGACTTTAAACCTCAGGTCAGAGGTCAAGTGCAAAGATCTGTGAAAGGAGTGGATTGAAGAGCACCTTCATTTACTAAAACATCCTTATTTGTAGGGAATTTGTGTTAGTGGCAAGACTACACATTATCTTATGGATGACTTTTCCTCTTAAATGACACCCTCTGCGGCAGGTTGTTCACAAAGCAAGTAGCTTTTAGTCAGGTTAAACAAAGGAACTGGCATATGTAAAAGTGCTTGGTGGTCTTAGAGTTGAAGAATGAAAATAAAAAGGTGCAATACTGCTGTTAAAACTGTACACTATTAAACTTTCTAGTACTTGGTAAAAAGCATTTCACCGTAATTTTGGGACTGCAAAGGTGTGTCAAGGAAATCTTTAACATTTTTATGATGATCAAAGATAAAATAATTCTGAAGACACTAGTCCTCCTATTCACTCGTTTATAGACAGGCAGAATAGACTAAATTTGCTGTGTCAGAATTTTGCAGTAGTATTTCTGAAATATTTCCTGCGTACAGAATGTATTATATTTTTGTTTCAGTAACCTTTTGGATGACCTTGTGGTCCTTTAAAATTACTGTTCCTTAAAAATGCATCTTCAGGAAGCCTGCATGTTCAAGTAGCCTCCAGTCTTGTCCAAGCAGGTAATGGAAGAGAAGAAAAACCCTGTTCCACTCTGTTTTAATGGCAAAGAGAAGGTTTCTGTTCGATCATGGATGAAGGGCTAGAGAAAAAGGGTCTTTCCACTGTTCTGTGCTGTGTCAAAGGATTCCGCTTAATACACTTCCGCTTTGAAAAACTTTCTACAGCTGTTAAATGGAAGACTTTTTATTGATAAGCTATGGAGTTTATATATGAAAATATCTTTTTCTCATTTCAAAGTTTTTTGTTTCATTGTGAGTGTGACTGCAGTACTCTTGTGATTATATTTTCATTATACACATAGAATCACAGAATAGTTAGGGTTGGAAAGGACCTTAAGATCACCTAGTTCCAACCCCCCTGCCATGGGCAGGGACACCTCCCACT
>JANRGW010012067.1:0-31731 GCA_024733675.1 Psilopsiagon aymara
GAAGTTTAGATTGGATATAAGGAAGAAATTCTTTAGTGTAAGGGTGGTGAGGCACTGGAATGGGTTGCCCAGGGAAACTGTGAATGCTCCATCCCTGGTGGTGTTCAAGGCCAGGCTGGACATAGCCTTTGGTGATATGGTTTAGTGGGAGGTGTTGCAGCCCATGGCAGGGGAGTTGGAACTAGATGATCTTAAGGTCCTTTCCAACCCTGACTATTCTGTGATTCTATGATTACCCCTCCAGTTGAGACTGATGAAGCTTTTCTACAATGACCACATAATCAAGTTTTTTAACAAGACTCCTTAGGAGCTGAAGCAGTGCAAGAAGACAGATGCTCTTAAAGGGAGTTAAGAACTATGAAACAAAAGTCTTGCCATCAAACATGGAAATACATTGCTTAGCTTATTCAACTGTGTTCACTCACAGAGAAAACAACTTTCTTTTTCAAAAACAGGGTGCAAACGAAATTCAGTATCCCAAGTAATCTCGGGTTTTTTTAATTCCACAAAAGCAAAAATTAACCATCAAAATTTGTAGGGTTGTGCTGTAATGTTCTGAAGAGAAGTAGAAACAGAGATTGGACAATTTCAAATGAAACAATCATCTAAACATATTTTAAGCAAGAGTACATAAACCATAAAGCATAATATAGTAAAAAATTCACACTGGCTTGCACGTAGATGTCAGCCTTGAAGGCTCAGATAATGAGCCTTTTGCAGGCTTCAGCTATAATGATGTCGTTTTTCTGCTACCATATCAATTATCTGATAACACAAACATTTTATGCCTTATAGACTCTGAGTCTCTCCTACTGCACTAAAGTTACATTGGTATTATCCAGCTCAAGGGGAATCAACCACTTTCAATGCTATAATGCAGTAAGAAAATCAAGTTGACTTTGGGATTTTTTTGGGAAGGGTGTGGAGGTTTTTTGTGGTTTCGTTGGTATTTTGGAGGTATTTTGTATTGGCAGCTTTTTTACTTTTGATGGGGGTTGCTGGGTTTTGGGGTGTTTTTGTTTGGGTTGGGTTGGGTTTTTTTTTCTTATTTGCTGTGTTTCAGCTTCAGTCTGAAAACAATGCTGATAACACATGGATATTTTTAGTTGTTAGTAATGCTTACCCTGATCAAAGACTTTTCAGTCTCTCATGCTCTGCCAGTGAGGAGAGGCACAAGAAGCTGGGAGGGAGCAGAGAAAGGACACCTGACCCAAACTAGCCAAAGGGGTATTCCATACCACAACATGTCATGCCCAGTTTATTACTTGTGTTTATTGGCGGTAAATGGAGAGTGAGTGAATGGCAGCGTGGTTCTGAGTTACTGGCTGGGCTTAAAAAATTACAACCTTTTTGAACAGATTAAAAACCTCACCACTAGCATGCAAATAAATATCTTCTAGAAGCCTTCATGGTGTTCATGGTGTGAGAAACACTTCACAGTGGGACCACAGGGATGACATTCTTCTGGCCTGGTGTTAAGCCACTTTGGGAGTAGTTTCTATATCACCTGCAGGGCTCTAGTGTGATATGTTATAGGTGAGATCTTGGACTGGCTTCTACATAAGGCTGCAATTCTGCCCTTTCATTTTAAAACATGATTACCTTGTCTGACAGACATGTTCGATTTTGAGAACTAGATATTATTTACGTACCATTTTTGTGCATTTTACAGTTCCGGGACTTCAAAATAGCCCAACAATCTAAAATTACTATAGTTGTACTGAACAACAGTGAGGTAGCTATACAGCTCCTAGCAGCTGCAGAAAGACTCTTCTGCAGGTGAAGGAGTAGAACGCAGTACTAGACAGAGCTGAGTTGCCTGTCCATCAAAGGATGAGTAGCATTGTAACACTGCCCCTCTAAACACCCACACTGGATGACACAAAGGTAACCAAGCACAAAATTCTCATTGTTTCTGTGTTCTCATACACACAGCAGTGGAACAGAAGGCCAGAAAAGGCACGACCTACAATAAGCTTCATATTAGAACAGACACTCCTATTTGAAACCACCAGCATACCATGGCTCTGAACCACCAGGAGGAGAAGAATGAACAAAAAATGCTTAAGCTAGGATTTCCTCCTGGCACCACTCTTTTCCACACTACTACACCCCACTCCTCTTTCATGGGGGAAGTGATGTTAAAAAAACCCTTTTCGTTGCCAGCAATAGACATACTTTTAGTACTTTCAGGGAAAAGCCTGCCTTTGATTCTGAATGTATAGTTCTTGCCAAAAGCAGCTACTGTTAACACATTACAGCACAGGCTTGAATGTTTTATCCTTTCTTACATCTCCTCATATTTCCCAGGGGTGCATATACCCTGATTGTAAATGCATAAACTGTTTAATCTTATTTTGGTTTTTGTGCCAAGCAAGAAGAGACAGAACTGGCCTTCAAGTCAACATAACTCTTCCCTAAGAGGTAAGAATTCTTACTTAAAATGCACTTTAAAGAAATTTGCTACCTCTGTAACTAATTGGGCCAAACACTTTATAGATGTCTTCAGACTGAAATCAACTTCAACTGGAATATTTTTAACCAAATTAAAATGAATAATCTACCAGAGTTACAAGAGTATTCTATCATGGTGGTGAGAACAGAGGTACATACAATGAAATCTAAGCCCCCTCCAAAGTCAAAACAAATAGAGGAACTCTGCTGACACTCTATTAGACTGCCATTGGCACTGTAAAAGTAAACATAGAGAATCTGTGGACTAAACCCACTGTTATTTCCATGCCATAGCAAAGAAGAGCAGCTTTGTCTCTGAAGATTCTTCTGGCATTGTTTGAGAACTGATATTTGTATGTTTGTACCAAGAGTTGGTGCGTAAGTTTCTGGTTTAAGGAAATACATTACACCTCCTGAACAGGGAAAATCCCCTACATTTTTTTAATTTTTTTTTAACTACATGCAATCCCATCCCTTTTTCAGCCTTGAGAGAGGTAGAAAGAAAGAACCCCAAAAATCCAACCATACCTGTTCTCTTGCGCACACCGAATCCTGCAGCCTTCCTTAGGTATCACCAAGCCCAAATGCATCCTCAGCCGACAGTTGGTAGGCCCCGTGTGGGGCCAGACGTGAGTCCCTGGGTGCATGATAGAATATTTGATCTGCAAGAAGAGACAGGCAGGCCTTCAACACGTTCAGCTTCATAGCCATACTTCTAGAAGTTCAGGACTTCATTGTATCTCATGCTTGATGACAGGCCAAAAGTGCAATGCCATCCTTTGTTATGGTTTTAGCAACAACTGCTCATTCTCACATCCTAATCACATTCAGTACTATAGAAAACATGTCTTGTGGAGTGTTTATGCATCTAGGTGTGTGTGTGAAAGTCCACACTTTGCATTTTGCTTAAAATAAACAGTATTCATATTTCAATCTGGAAATAATTATCTCCTATCTACAATCAGAAGAATATGTATTTTTACTATGGAAAGGGTTACAGCCACTTTTGTTGTTTAAAAGGATGGACTACAGGAGAAAAGGCCTGTCTTAGCCAGATTGGCCAGCCCTTCTCAGATGTCAAAAGTGATGTGAAGGTGACTGTAAGCCTTGTCTGGAGGAACCATGAGATGGCAGAGTTCAGGATCTTGAGAGAAGGGAGAAAGGCAAAAACAGGATTACCACCCACAGCTTATTCAGCGATCTGCTGAGAAAAATCCCATGAAATACAGTGCTGAAGAACAAAAGGGTCTAGGACAGCTGGTGTCACTTTGTCCAAGCTCAAGAATGGTTCATCCCATGAGCAGGAGTCATAGAAACTCAGACAAAATTGAAGCAAAAAAAGGAAGCATACAAGAGGTGGAAGCAGGGTCAAGTCACCCAGGAAGACTGTAGAAACATTCTCTGAGCGTGCAGGGATGACATTAGGTAAGTCAATGCTCTCCAGATGTTGAATCTGGAGATAGAATTGAAGGTCAACACATGTTCTACAAATATATCAGGAGATCTGATGATAAAGGACATGGAAAAGGCTAAGGCACTACATGCCTTCTTTACCTCAGTTTTTACTAGCATGACTGACTTCCAGGAATCCCAGGCAACTGAAACCAGTGGAAAAGACTGGAGCAAAGACTGCTTAGCTTCTGTGAAGAAAGATCAGTTAGGGCACGTTTAAACAAACTCAAACTAGTCCATGGGTCCTGATGGGACCCACACTTGAGTGCTGAGGGAGTTGGACAATGTTGTGAATCTACACTCAATAATCTCTGAAAGGACACTGAAATCAGCAGAAGTTCCAGAGGACTGGTAGAGAGTAATGTTGTTTCTATCTTCAAGAAGGTCAAGGAGGAGGATCTGGGGAACTATAGGCTAGTCAGCCACACCTCATGATGTTCAACAAAAAGAAAGGTTAAGTTCAGCAGTGGGGAGGAATAAACCCATGTACCAATACAAGCTGGTGCAAAACTATCTGGAAAGCAACTTCCCAGAAACAGATTGCGGGGTCATCATAGACAACAATCTGAACACGAGACAGAAATGTGCCCTTCCAGCAAAGCTGACCAACAGCCACCTGGGCTGGAGTAAGGAGAGCTTTGACAGCAGTCTGAAGGAGGTTAGTTACCCTTCCCCTCTACTCAGATGTGGTGAGATTTCTTGTGTGCTAGGTCCAGTTCTGTGCTACTTACTATGAGGGAGACATGGACATACCAGGGAAAGTCTAGTCAAGGGCTATAAAGATAATCAAGGGTTTGAAGCATCTGACATTCAAGGGGAAGCTGAGAGAGCTGAGACTACTCAGCCCGGAGAACAGAAAGCACAAAGGCAGGGTCTTATCTATGCATATAAATACCTGATGGGAGGAGCAAAGATGACAGAAGCAGGCTCCTTTCAGTGGTATCAAGTGACAGGCAAAGAGGCAATGGACAGATATTGGGAAACAGGAAACTCCATTTAAACATTAAAACCACATTTTTTTTCTGTGCACTGGAACAGGCTGCCCAGACAGGCTGTAGAGTCTCTATCCTCGGAGGCATTCAAAACCTGACTGGACACAATCTTAAGTAATCAGCACTAGTTCATGAAGCTTTGAGCAAGGGGTTGGACTAGGTAATCTCCAGACATCCCTTCTCATTCCTTCTTTCTGTAATTCTACAACAACTGCATCGGGAGGAAGTGTGAATAATGCGCAGCAGTGGTGAGAAGCATCTTTTCAACTGAGAAATCTGCATATCTGGCTGGGATAGAGAAACTCTGATAAATCTTAGGGTTTAAGGTGTTACTTGCACTCCAACTGCGACAAAATCAGCAGAAGACAGTGTGTGCCTAATGCCTTAGCTGTTCCCACCATCTGAGATTTCAGTTTACCTGAACCTGATTTCACCTCTGCTACACTGAGGTGCATTAACTCGATTGCCCCGTCAGACCAGAATGCAATGCAAATAACTGGCTAGGCAGGATAGTTACTAATATCCCAGAAAAAAAATTTTTTTAATGCTAATATACCAGCACTGCAGAATGATTACTGTCATGTATTTTATCTGTCCACACAAATCAGCCTGGATATGCCTATGAATTAAATGTATGCACTGTCCTCAAGTACTATGGATAAATAGCCCTATTTATAGAACTATTTGCCAATCTACTAATAGATTATACTATGGTTGTAATTTAAAACTCTAAAGAGGTAAGAAACACACAGAATTAAAACTCCCTGTGCTACTTTAATTTACTGCTATTTTTAAGAAGAATGACATAATTTTTAATAATAGGATCACTTGTTATTGTTCTAAACAGTCCTCAGCAGCACTAAGCAAGTGATCAAGTTATATTTTGTTAACCTTTGTCAGTACATGACATGCCCAAAGCATCCTAATAGTCAATCCACCAGAAAACTCCCAATTTCCTGATTTGTTCCTATTGTTTCTGTACATGAGCACAGACTAGGTGATATTTTAAACTTGATTTACCAGGAAGAATCTGAGGCATGGATACCACGAGATCAAAACTGTCCTATGCATCCAACAGTGGATGAATTCAAGACTTCTAGAGCGCCATTTTTCAGATTATCTTACATTTTATATGTTAAAACACATGACTACAGCTATAACTGCAAGTACACAATGTCTCTGAAAATCAAATTCTGCTGATAACATGGGGTGCTAAAAAATGATGAACAAGATAGTAGCTGTCAGAGAGACTTTGCTCCTTAGGATAGGTCAACTTTGGCTATGGATGCCACAGAAAGCAGCCTTCCTGCTGTCAACTACACAGTGTGAGGACCTCTTTCATCAGATATATTCACTATAATCAGACTTTGCAACAACTCAATGAAACGACAGCCTTGTTCATTCCCACAACAGTAGCCATCTAGTGCACTTCTGCACATCAAAAGTATTCGTGTGGTGAGCACCTACACCCAAGGCTCTGAACTAGGATTATGTATTCCAACTGCATTCCAACTTCTGCATCCTTAATTTTGCAATGTGATGGTTGTTCTCATGTAGCTATTACAAATAAAAAACAACAATTTGGAAGAAAATTATGAAAAATTTTGTCCCACAGATTCATGTATCTGTGCTCGGCCATTCACTCGACCACATATGTATTAATCCATACCATATAAGTGTATTGCATGACTTAATGAAGTTAATTTGCAGCCAAGTAGACCAGGCACTTGGGTTGGCACCCAAGGCCACAGCTCATGGATGCAAAATTTCTTTCGTTTACCTTTAGGAAAGAAGCATGTGACAGCAGTACTCTTGTTTGGCTTCCATGAGGTGATTCTCCTGTCTAAAATGCAACCAGGCTGGGGTAGACAGTGAGAATCTGGCTCACTGAATGAGTCTTGTAAAGTTAGGTTCAGATCAGAAAAAAAAGAATTAAGGTTAGAAAGGACCTAATACAACCTCTGCTCAAAGCAGGATTAGCCATGAGCCAGATCAGGTCACTTAGAGCTGGGGTTTAGTGAATCATTACCTATTGGTTGACCAATGGCAAATAACTACTTAACTACCATGAGCTCTCAAGAACTACAAGGTAAAATGGCTCAGCTAGAGTCCATAGAAAAGTTTCAACTAACATATTTCATCTTACATTTACTGAGGGCTAAAACTGGGCATATTTTTACTGTTAACTCCATTGTGTGCTTGAGGCATAATTAAATATACTCCATTGTGTGCTTGAGGAATAATTAAATATAACAATGTCATACATCTCTCCATACACATTCCTCAAAATCCCCTGCTCCCAGCATTAAGAATTAGTAAAGAAGAAATTGGCAGGTACCTGCCCTCTTCTGCAGCCAGTAGCTTCCGGGAATCTTTCCAATAAAGCACATGTTTTTGGAACACTTTTACAAGCATTCTCATTTTTTCTTCCTAGTGGAAATAACAGCCAGAGCATTGGTAAGGGCAATGACCAAGTATCTCCTTAAAGCTATATCAATCAAAGAGCTGATATTTAAAGACAGATAAATATTATTATTCCCATTTTACAGATTGTGAAACAGAAGTAGTTGAACACTGTAGTATCAGAGCAGTCTGCACATCTTTGCTTTTAAGTTATTTGTGAAGACTAGGATTTCCATAATTTTTTAAACATTACTCTAAAAGTATAAACAATAATGAGACTGCATAGAAAAAAAATGCCACCAACATCATACATTTTTGAAAACAGATTATATTTGGATATAAGTTGATTTTAATATTTCAAGCACGATTCTAAAAGTATAAACGAGACGGCATAGAAAAAAATTATGGAAAAAGCCACCACCAACATTCTGTTTCAACACCAGATTATATTTTGATATAAATTGCATTTAATATTTTATTTTACAGAACTCTTTCACATGCAGTCTTATATAACATTATGATTATAAAAATAAGTCTCTTAGAAGAGACTTACAAGTCTTGGGCCTCCCTCTGCACAGCTTGGGGATAGGGCAGCAAGCTTGTAAGTCATATTCTTTTGCTCATACAATTTCTCACCTCCCTGACAATACAATATTGAGGATGTGTCTTCCCCCACACTCCCGTCTTCCCTCAGGCTGCTCTTTACTATGCATCACCATGCAAAATGTTGTCAGCCTTGTATCACTTGAAGGAGTATTACCTTCAAGGGATTCTTAGAAGTGCTTCAAGACAACATGGTTTAAAATAAAGAGCTCTTGTTTGCTGTCACAGAGATCCCAGATGCTATTTTATTAGTTCCCTGCTTCTGCAGATTCAGTGATTATATAAAAGGTTCTGGAAAAAACTGTGTTGCTGCTCCTTATTACACTGTATTAATTTGAGAAAATGAGATAGGGGAAAGAGAAGAAATACAAAATGTTTTACCTTGTTGCCATAAGGTAAACTGGCTCCAGTCTCCTTTTTCTCGTAGATTCTCATCTTCAGGCAGGAAAAGGCTTCTTTTCTTATCCATCACAGCAAGCCCCTCGTCCCGAATGAGCTTCCAGTTTTTCTCTAAGGACTGTTGTGAGATCCAAGTTACTGCACTGAGAACTTACTGCATTTAGTTTAGTATTGTTTTTATTTTTCCCTCCCATTATTAACTTTTTTTTTTTTTAATTTAAAAGCACTAAAAAAAAAGTGCTCATCATCATTATCAAGTTTCTTTATCCTCATTTCCCTTCTGACATATTAAAGCAGTAAACCCAACTTTCACGGCATTCCTCAGATTCAATTACATTTAGATCGTAAAATTTCAATAATCCCCAGCCTCTTTGCAGGCTAGGCGTCACTTTGACTTGCTTTTTGATTAGCCTAAGGGTTTTTTAACAGCTCACTTTGTATTGCAAGCTAACAAGTGTATTAATCTTCTTAAACACTGCACGCCTCACCTGGAAGCACTCCTGCAACTGCAAAACCACTATAACCTGGAACTCCAGGCTTTGGCAGAACATTCCAGTTCAAAGAGGACAAATGTAAACACACCACTTAAGCTGAAAGCTATGACTTATACCTTCAAAAAAGTTTGCAGTGATTCACTTGCACATGCTGATGCTATTGAAAAAGACCAAATAAGACTTGAAATGCCAGGTAATGATTTACGGACACAACCAGTCAAAATGTGTAAGCTGCCTTGTACTTCATACATACCAAAACCACAAAATAGTACAATTAAAATTTCTGTTCTCTGCTGCCTTAGAACATTACATTTGTAAAAATCAAATAGATTAGAAAATCTTTTATTCTACCAATTAAAAATAATTTTAATGTTCTAGCAATATAAACGAAAAATCCACAGTGTAACAACAGATCTGGATAAAAGTAACCCATTTCCCAGCTGCTTACTTTCCTTACTAAACCTTATTTGTGTGAATAGTTTTCATTTTCTCTTTGTGCTCTTGAACAAAGTATTTCTGCTGCTTTGTCAGCTCTAATCTTTCACTAATCCCATGTTGAAAGTTAAACTGAAGAGATGGGTGTTTGTCCATGCACTTTAAAGCTTCTTCCTCAACTTACTGGATACAAAGTGATTTGAACACCACACTGATTTTGAACCAACTCCTCAATGATTTTAGACATAACTTCCCCTGAGATCAACAGCATGTCTGTACTCCTGAAAACATGAACCCATCTATAAAACACACTGATAGTGCTATACTATGAGTAGTAGGTAGCTTCTAGGTAGAAATGAAATGGGAAGATCAAACACAGCTCAGCCTTGATCTCCCTGGTTTTACATACTCTTAAACATACCTTGGATGGGTAAGAATGCAAAACACCGTTAAAACTAATGACTAAGTTCACATCTTGGACCTTTACCTATTGCAAAATATGGTTTGGATCTTTACCTACAGCAAAAAGTCAAACGTGCTTATGCTTCATGGTATGTAGGGATTTCAGCCTCAGGTTAGAGCAACAAATTTGTATTATATTTGGTGCAATATTCTGATTCGAAGTGAAGAACTAGGTGGCAACCAGCACTGGGAACATGTGTGCTTGTTTCCTAGCAGCTGATTCCCATAAACCTCCATATGGCTTTTTAAATACAGTTCCTAACAATAATGGAAGTTTACAGTTGCTTTACATCTGGCAACAGTGTAGATTTTATTGGCAAGGCATTACTATATTTAAATAGGGATTTTTTAATATCGGTTTAGTTTTATGAGTGACTATTATATTAAAAGAATCCTTACTACGTGCTGGCAAACCCTTTCAATGCATAACTACTGATCGCATGCCCATTTTAATCCATTGGACTATAAAATAAAAATATGGTGTAGACTTTAATCTATTTCTCTTTGTTACTGAAAAAGAGGAGGAGAGTATTCATGATCAATTACTGTGCCTCCTCTGGGGAAACGCTGACAGCATCCAAGTAAGGGGCAGTATTTTAAACCTTGCAAAACAGATTCATTGCAAGCATTGGGTCACTCACAATGCTTAAGCATCAGCACTTGTACACATCATATCTGCTCTTTTCAACACAAGACTCCCTTAAAGCATCCAGCCACACTTTAAGTGCACATTTCTCCATTAAATATGAATATTTAGCTATTATTAGATAAACCATTAAGCCCTAGCTGTCACTCTACAGAAAATATTATGGATATGTGGCATTGCCAGTAGGTTAATTCTCTTTCGGGCTTTTCTTGCTGCACTTGAAACTTTCAATTAATAAAATCTAAGCCATCAGAGAAAACTGACAATACAAGATCTACTTTAATCAATCATCTGTTCACTGTAGTACATTATTGGCAAAGCATCTTCCAGGTCCTTTCCAAAAGTCAAAGGACACAGCATGAGGAAAGCACAGTTACCCAGGTCATTACCTATGTATTAATTTCAGACTGGTGAAAAGACTCTAGGACCCAATAGCATTTTACATTATTTTTTAAAATGAGCACCAGAATAGAAGAGTAATGCTGAGGTTCTACAAAAGGTACCAGGGAACGATGCAATAACTCTGTAAGAAAGGAAAGATAATTGTCCCAAGGGAAGAGGATAGGTTTTCAAGGGTAAAAGAAAGGTTTTCTTTCAGCTGAGCTCAAACAAGAAACCTTCTTGGCTCTCCAGATCCAAAGGCCTGAAATACCGCAGATCAGAAACAAGAGCAGAACATTTCTACATACATGACTTGATATTAAACTAAAGGTTTATATTTTCTGCTCTTGTGAAACCAGGGAGAAACCCTTCCTACTCTTTCAAGGAAACTACAGCAAAATTAAGCCTTAATGGGTCACAGCTAGAAAGAAACAAAGTACCACTAAGCAAGATTTACCACCATCATACATATCCCGGTAAGTATTACTGACATATTCCCAGTCTCCCCAGACATCCAGGCAAGTAGGTAATAGAGAAGGAAATAAAGTAAGAGACTGTCATTTTTAATCTTACTCATCAGACAGTTAAACATCAAGCCCAAATTAATTGCTTAGGCTTCATTTTTTAGTAAATCAGTAGGAAAGTTAACTCCAGGAAGGGAGACATGCCATCTATTTAATATAGTAAAAATGAACCATCCTCTAGTAATACTTCGATACCTGTAAACTAGATCACGAGCAGACAATATGTCTCGCATCTGTATAACTACAGTCAAGTGAACTGAATGCCCCTCAGAAGGAATATATTAAACTCAGAATACTGAAAAAGGATAATCTTTTCTTCTGGCTTTTGGTGGAGAAAGTATTGTCAAAATCTACATCTCTGTCTCTAGTGCCAAGAAAATACATGACCCTTTATAATAAAATCAAGCCAGGTCTGTGCTAGAAGACGCCACTGACCACAGGTGCGCTGCTTAATAGAATGAACCAAATTAAGCTGCCAGAGAGTCTGGTTTTAGAGCTGCCTCAGTTAACCACAAGCAAATCTTCAGTTAGCATTGTTGAACTACCATGATATTGAGAATTGTCCATTCACATTTAACAACAAGCGGTGAAACACAGGGGCAGGTGGTCAGGGACTCCAACAGCTTTCCGTATCAAATTTTATCATTGTGATTTGGTAGCATTTCCTACACAGATGTAAGAGGAATGTAATAAGATGAATCAGTAAGAAATAACGTTTTCTTGCTGTTTTTTTTGTTTACACTTTTTCTCCATTAAAATATGTACAGAAGCTGGAATATTTCAGAAATTAATAAACCCAATGTCTTCAATGATCTTTTGCTATTTTCTGGAGAACACTGCTTCAAATTCTGCTTTCAGCATTGTATGTTACTAGAGGCAAGCCTGCTTTCCTTCAGAACTTCAAGAACTTTCTGGAGTTATGGGGAAAACACAACAACACAAATATTATTCCCTGATGCATTTAACTTACATTTTAGGTTTACACTTTCAACTGTGAATGTTATCTTGCAGAATGTAAATCTTACCACCCCCAAATTATGACACCTATGTAAGTAAATAGCAGCCACAATTTAGACCAGATTCAATGACATATTGCTGGTAAAATAGCTAAAAAATAAATCACAGAATGGCTGGATTGAAGAGGGATGACTGGATTTCAGAGAGCCAGTTGTGCTGTGGAGGTCAGGGGTGAATTTCTGCCCTTGTTGGTCTCTGAATAGCTCTTCTAGAAGCCACACAGGATGCTGATCCAAATCAAGAGCTCCATATATTGACTGATCCATCTGAAAAAATCCCTTGAAGGTGGAGCCCTGGACGCTTTATAACAGGAAACTGAATTCTTTCAGCCTTCAAAGCTGACTTGTCGCCTCATGATAACGGTAAAGAGACCATTAACTTCTGTGATCTAAGAATTTGAATTGTTTATTGTAAAACATCACTGCAGATAGCTCTAAAACATCAACAAAATAATACACATTCTTTCCTTTTTGTTTGGCAAAAGTATGATAAGAAGTCCCCCGTTTCTCCATCCCTTTTATGGCAGGAAGTATCTATTCCTACACATACCTCAAGAATGAGTTCACTAGATGACCATTTCAGATCTTCCCAAACACCAGTCCATAAAGGTAATTGGTTTTTTGTGTGACTAAGATAACACTGGAGAATCACACTTTAATATAAATTTCCTAGCCTTATTTATGCTGCCATCAAAATCATAACAAAGAATAATCTTCCTTTTGTAATTTCTAACAAAATCATCCTTTTATAGTAGGTTTTTTATCATATTATGTAACTAAGTATAAAAGAAAAAACAACTACTGAAAGAACTTCTCTTGCAAATAAATTATTTGCGCAGAATAATTTTGCTAAGTCACATACCAATAATTAAAACATACAGGGAAAAAATGCTCTTCCCTCATTTTAATTTTTACTTTTTAAGGAATTGTAATAACCTTTATTAAAATATTAAAAATTATGCAACTTGGGAAATGAAAACTATTACTGTGATAACAACCATGCTACTTGCTTTGCACTAAATAAGAAAAGAAGTTTAAAGAACTGAAATTCTATGCTGTTATCTTTTGTTAAATCCATCTCTGGGCATCTACACTTGTTCTGCTTACCTTACAGATTAGCATTTTCTCTATTACCTTAGTTAACAGCTGTTGTTACAAAAAAAAATTAAATAAATTCAAAGCATACACAAATAAACTGCCTTACCTTCACCAGTTCCGTGTAACCAGTTTCCCTTGCTGTCCACCAAGGCTGAGCTTTCAGTCCCTTGACATTGTACAGAGAGCGCTGCCACACTGATGCAAAGTGACCTCTTTGGTATCCAAGTTCATACCACTTGTATGCCTAAAAGATTACAATTTTTAACAGCCAAATTCATATCAGCCAAGCTCCTAGACCCAACAAACATTCCCAAAATAGATTCATTGGCCAAGGCTGTTCAAACCATTAGCAAAATAGGATAATCTTCTCACAACCATTTATACCAAATATGGGTCAGTAATCTAGTTGCTCCCCTTGGATTTGGGACATCCAATTGTTTCTCATTTCGGTCAACTTTGTTTTCTTCGTTTCAATTATTGACCTATGCATTAAAGACGACTACCTTCTGCTGCCAGTAGGGATGCTGCAATGATGAAAACACTGCTGACTTTGTGGATCTAAATTGTTACTTAATTATTTAATAAATATATGCACTTGAGTTTCTTCAAATGTTTGTTGCCACACCAGAACTGATCACATGGTAGAAAACTATTGAGGTAAATACTGCATCTTCCTTTGTCTTACTCTCCCTTTCCACAAGTTGTTTTACCCCTGTATAGCAGCAAAACAAGGTTCTGCAAAGAAAGAAAATGAGATGGTTGGAAAGAAAGATCCAACCTGAGTAGCACTGTGATGAACCATATACAGGGAAGGCTATTTATAGCTGCCTTGTTTCTGTCCACCACTGATGCTACACTGAAATATTTTCGACAACACAAAAACCAAAAAGGAGATGACAGGACAGCTAAGTAGGGAGATATGAAGATTAAGTCGAGATCAGGGGACTGAAGCAGGCAGCAGTCCCTGCCTCAAACAGAAACAGTCCAAAATCCTCTTTTGCACAGAGTCCCTCTCTAGCTACAATGCTTGAAATTCACTCTCTACCAAGCCTGAAACATACCAAATTCACTTCCATCTAAGCATCACTCATCCAAACTTGGACCATGTTCTCACACTCCTTTACCTAGCCTAATATCTGGTTCTTACCTTGCTCTACCTAAAACAGTCTATCATTTCACCCTTGTGCTTTCAGTTAATAACACTCTCCCCACATCTTACCATTAGCTTCTTTCCCTGGCCATGCGTACATCCTTGCCAAGTTCTCCTCAACAAACCAAACCACCTACTTTTCTTTCGCACAGGAGTACAGAAAATCTGAAGATGAACACTGTCCCCAGAAGCATTCTGGTATGGTATTTCCCTGCATGACTATTTAAACTGGGTTTTTTTTTTTTTTCAAAGACAGTCATTTCTTCTCCTATAACTCATAAGCACATGACAGTTGTCTATCTACATGCCCACATTTGACATGAAGTCTAAAATAAGTGTCTTGCTGAGACAAAAACCACATTACTAACTCTTAAGAAGAAACATTTTATGTATGGAATCTAATAGAAAGCAAAATATATGATCAAATAAACACATCTCTAGAAGAACAATTCGTGTCAGCTTATCATTCAGGATTACCTTGAAGCTAGTAAACCAGAAGGAAGAACAAATTTTTTTTGGATACAAATTAACCATGGGAACAGCCTGTGACTTACAAAGACATACAAAAAGTTACTGGAAATTCTTCATGTAATGGATTATTTCTAAAAATGTCCAGGTGTCATCTCAGAGATCTTTCATTTCACATATGTAAGGTAAGAAATTATTTTGGGTGGTTTTGATTTCACATTTTTACTTAAGTCTCTATACTGTTACCATAGATCATTTTTGAGAGTCTGAAAACTTTCTTCAAGCTTTTAAAAATTATGGTACTCTGATTTTTATAACACTCTTGAAGTATGGAGGAAAGGCTGCAATAGAAGGTTGCCTTACAGTATTTATCTTAAGTACAAAAAAATCAATACGGATGAACAGAGTAACAGCAGACCATGTATACACTTCCATCCTTTTTCCATTGAGAAGCTCTGCAATGTTGCGTATTGGTACAAAAGAAAGAGTTTACGTATTACCTTTGGGCAATACACAGCATATCTCTGAATTTTGATGCTACCTTGGTTAAATCTCTGAAGTGAAAGCATTATGATTTATAATCCCTGTTCCTCAAGATGCAAGTTGTTAATAGCAGTAGGGAATCACAGATTGCTCATGCTGGGTAACTGTGGTCATTTGCAGTGCCTGGAGTTAGCCCAAATAGTAAGGGGGATGAACTACTTGTTTCAGCCACTTGCTGATGAGTATGAATACTGCTGCTCTTTAAGATATATCAGCACAATCAAGAATTGTGCTATGAGGTTGCCTTTGACAGAATGGAGTAGCATTGGCTTGCTTCACTCATCCTTTCCAGTCCTGAGCTTCCTTGAGAAAACTGTATTTTTGTATGCAAATCTTGGCAGTGCAAGGACTAAATAATGATCATTGTACTGCTCAGGAGAGCTACAACAGTGGATCTTCTTTTCCAGGAAAGAAACTGTTTGAGATGTACTTAGTTTATACATTCTGTGTGAACAGCACCTTGCCCTATAATACCTTCTACAGTTTTAATTTACCTAAAGTCAATCTGGCACCTTCTCAAATTATAGTTGGAAAGGGCATACCCAACACTGTTCGAACACTTACCAAGACCATATTCGTAAGTTCTAATTTAGCTTTAATATATTAATATCTACCATCAACAAACCTTCGGTGATAGCAGTTTCACATATTCCTTAAATATTGATCTGTTTCCTTGATTAGATCTTGAAGATCAGCAGTCTAGCAAGGTCAGCGAGAAAAATGCAGCTTAACAGCAGGCTTTCCATTGATGAATTTAAAAGCCTCCTCTATCTCAAGTTCATTTGCCATTAATTAAAACTATTTCTACAGCAGATTTGACTTTATAAACATAAGAGTCAAACAACTTAAACAGGGGAGGTTTAGATTGGATATAAGGAAGAAGTTCTTTAATGTAAGGGCAGTGAGGCACTGGAATGGGTTGCCCAGGGAAGTTGTGAATGCTCCATCCCTGGTGGTGCTCAAGACCTGGCTGGACAGAGCCTTGGATGACATGGTTTCGTGTGAGGTGTCTCTGCCCACAGAAGGGGGTTTGGAACTGATGATCTTAAGGTCCTTTCCAACCTCAAATAGCCTATGATTCTACAATTCTGTTACAATCTAACTAACTAAAAAGAAGTGCATTTCATGGCTATTTTCCACTATGCTTTTTTATGCTTATTCTCTTCACATTTCCCGTTGAGGATCCTGAATGGGTTTGGTTTTTTTTTGTTGTTGTTATTTTTAAATTCATACCCATAGTAAAGGTCATTACTAATAACATTCTTTAGCAAAACCCTTTGATACCCTACCATAACAGGAAGGCTAACTCACACATTTAAATTTGGCTTTAAAATGAAATATCATTTTAAATTAACAAATTAGAAATTCATATGGCTTCCAGTGGCATATGTTTGTTTTCATTGGGCACACAACGGAAAATTTGCTCACAAATTTCTGCTTTTCTGATCTCTTCGCCGAACCCAGGACATTTCCTTATTGAACACATACCATAACTCAGCCCACACATTCAGACCTCTCATGGTCTTTCATCACATACTTGCTGGTGCTCCAGGTCACTTCGAGAAAGAAGAAAGGTCTGCAAAACACCCTTACACCAGAGCTATGACAGAACTTCTATACAGTGATATACATATAACTCTATTTTTTGAAGTCTGGTTAAAATCTTTGTTTTAAGTGGTAGGAGAGCAAAGACAGTCTATAAAAACACTGCCACTGAATTTCCAAAAGATTTCTGTTCCCTCAGTTCAAAACACTCTGTGCAAGCTTCAGAAGCTTGTTTTAGTTCTAAAGCAATCAATGCTAAGAGGTCTTATTGCCACATCAATGGCAGATTTTTTGCTGTTGCTCATCTTGACCTCTATACACATATACCAGATAGTTGTTGCAATGGGACTACTCATGTTTTCAGCATTGAGCCAATCACTGAAGGCTCTTCTGGATTCTGCAGTAGTTCAGAGGTTTAGACTTTGAAGCAAGAACACATAAAATACGTACATCTTTGTCTCCCATTCTCTGCAAGGCATCACCCAGATGAAAATAAAAGCGTCCATCATCTGTGCCAGGATCACCAGACTCCAGTCCTTCCTATTAATAGAAACCAAAAATGTGTTGGAGAAACTTCAATAGGACCTCTAAAGGTAACCTGGAACTTGGGCTGTATGAATACAATATCTCAGTAAAAACCTATTGAGAAATGTTATCAGTTTTCCAAATTCCGTGGTGCCTCCATTCAGTCCTTCCAAGACAGAGGTATATTCAAAGACGGACACTTGCCCCATACCCTATAAACATATACACAAGTGTTTTAGAAAGCTGAATTAAGGCTTTATTCTGTAGTACTTTCTTCCTGAACACCCAGAAGTATACACAAGCCCTCTCTGGATCTTTCAAGAACCTTAAATTTGCAGTATACTGCCACCTCAGCACAATCACGGTTCACAGTACACAGCTCACAGCTGTGTACTTTGGGTTAACAACTAGTAAAACAAATACTTGATATTCAAGAATTGATGAGTCTCAATGTACAAGCTTGCTCCTGGTAACAGAGAGTGATCCAGCAATGTAACTCCAACAAATAGCTTACACTGTGATTCATAATTCGTATACTCCTAGCTTGACAAGTTTCATACATTTCAATTATACCTTTTTCCTAGTTAAACATTTACTGGGGGTGAGAAAAGAAAAATACCTTTAGATAGGGTATGCTCTCTGCTATCTTGTTTTCTGCCTTCAGGATGAAGCCATAATGTACTTTGGCAAAGCCATCATTTGGAGCCAGGCTTAGAACCTGCGTGAGAGCAAATCAATTAAATTTACACATGTATGGATCTATGCAAATTAACACACCTGTGTACATATTACTGTTTAGTAAAGCAATTACATTTTCTTCTATCGCTGACTGCCAGATGAATTCTTGGCTTGGCTGTACATTTTTTTCCCCATTTACTTTTGTGCTTCTCCAGAAAAATCTACTACAAACCAAATTTTAAAGTCTCAGAAGTAAAAGTATTACAACCAGAGTCTCTGAATTGCTTTATGTTTTAGTTGTCTGTCCTTCTCCACCCTCTTTTTTGGTGTACAGCATGCTACATTACACAATTAACACCATTCATGATAGTTGTGTGCTATGGTCTTAGACCAAGACCAAGATCTCACAAGCTAAATTAAGCTAAAAGATTTTGTACCCTGAACAAGTTTTAGACACTATTGGAGTTATAACCCAGCTCAGTTTTGCAGGAAAGGAAAATGCATAGGCAAACATCCAGAAAAGGGTATTCCATGGGGACCATGAAAGAGAAAGATCTGTGAGTAGAGTGACCACTGTACGAAAGGATCAGTGTATGAGTGAGTGTTTCAGGGAAAGGTGTGAAGCTGGCAGGCCTGAGCTCTGAAAACATGCACTCCCAACATTACTGAGATAATTTAAGTGCACTTGGTCTGCATCATCCAAAGAGGAAATCAGAGAATGTCTTGATCTACTTTCCAGGTCCACATTTCTATGATGTATAAATTCAGTATCATTTGTAGTTCTATGTGATATTAATTACAAGGTCAAGTTAATCTGCTGTTACACCTCTTCTCTTCTTAAAATAAGGATGGACGGTCTTATTAGGATCTGTGAGGATCATCACAAGAGCCTGGCAGTTGTTGGAATTACAGAGGCTCTGATACCTGCTGAATGTCTAGCACAGCTGCTAAATACAAAACAATGGACAGATGAGCAACTGCTCTTGCCTGAATCCATTTTTGAAGCTACTAAACTTTGTCATGGATAAAATGTCTGCATGCATTACAGCTATTTCCTGCTGCCTTTTCCAGTCACTGTCTAACCTAATCTTTCAAACAAAGTAATTGATTGAAAACAACAAAAAGTTCTCTGGGCCAAAACCTCTGCTTTCTGAAATCTTATTACCACATCCAAGCAAAATCAAAATCAGCATAATGTGGGCATAAAATGTTGAGTTAAAAATAGCACCATTTAACTTTCTTTTTTGCAGAAAAGAGCTACTATGAAGGATCTATCAATTTGTGAATCTATCTGAAGTCCATAATATGACACATTATTGGCAAAAAAATGAACCTGGCAAGTCAGAGTAAGGATGGGCTTGACTCCTAGTATAAGAATAGTATACCACCTTACACACCTTCTGCCTTTTGACTACAGCATTCTGTGCATAATTATTTTGATCCAAGAATTTGTACCTGCGGGGTGAAATAAAATGACTGACAGAAATATTTATTAGCTGTATAATTTTGTTGCAGTTTTTTTAACTATAGGATAAAGCTATGTGATTAATTAAGACAGAATAGAATTTTCTGAATTATGGTTCATTTAAACTATGCCGAGTTGCATTAAGGCATGATCTACATTCAGAGCCCCTAAAGAGAAGTGAAGAGATACAATCAGCAGAAATTACACTGGAAGTATTTAATGTAAATTGTATTACTCTGTTGCTGTTGCTGCATGCAATATTAATTATGTTTAGAAATAAGTTTTACTAAACTGCTCATAACTCATTAAATATTAATCATGAATATAGAAATTAACCTCTGGGGCTATCAATGGCTAATTAGCCAGGGCAAAGTACTGTGTCAATGTGGGTATTCGGCTTTCGGTACCTGAGATAGCTCAATCAGAGCTGGCTTATGTAAGTCTGAATAATGATGCACTGAGCCACGCAGACATGCCTCAGCATGGCAGGCAGAAAAAGTGCTATCACGAGTAAATGGTCTTATAAAATTCTCTTCCACTATATTTTATCATTATCTATAGATCCTTGAAAACAAAAATAGCTCTAAATTCCATGAGGGCTACTTTAAATATTATGTTTTCTTTGAAAATAAAAATAGCTCTGAATTCTAGGAGGACTACTTTTAACATTATGTTTTCCTGTTCCTAAGTGCAATGTTCAAAAGAAAATGCTCTAATATTAGAGGCAAAACTGAAATTGTCTCCAGCTGGACACCATTTTCCATCTGTGGTTCATCATAAATTCTGGCAAATGCATGCTAGAAAAGTGATTTGTGTTACACTATACCCCATTACAGCTCTAAGTACAAAACTCTCTTGAACTGAGGTGCAGTGTTTATACACCTCACTTCTGTAGCTAAAAGAAGGAATATATCATATTTCAGAGCTTTGAAATAAAAATGTGATTACAATACTTCAATATTTGCTAAGACATAATAGATTTGGAATGGAAAATAGCAATTGAACGGAAAATAAGCAAACTGGCAATTAAATGTAAAGCAGAAAGTTTCATTCACTAGGATTCCTTGCACATCTTTTCCAGTTCCTTGGAGATGCATGATGGAGTTATTCTGGTCTAAAATGGTATATCCCAATGTAGGGGACAGTGCTCGTGAAGGGTCCAGCTAGTTGTGTGGTCTCAGCCCACGCTTACACTGAATTAAGATCAAAATGTTACAGCAGGAAGCAAAGGAGGAAACTGGTACGTTTTGCCCAGGAATCTAGTTGTTTCCCAGGAAATGGTAAATTTGGAGTGCAGATTCTCCTGCACAGAAGACTGGTAAACTATTTGGGAACTTGCCTGAGGAGCAGAAACAAGTACCATACGCACAAAAAGTTAGACATCCATGAGGAACGGAACCAGAGGGAAACCAACAGAAAGCTGAGACTTTAGTCAAACAAGGGATGTGTTTTCTTGATGATGAGTCCTGAGCTCTGCTCTCTCTTTCTAGATGTCCATGCCTTCTGCATTAAAGAACACTTGCACAAAATGTACAAACATTCTTACAGTGGGAACCAGAACCCAGGATTTATAAATACTGGAGGCATCTACCATGCAACACTGAATTCCTGCTTTCATCTGTCCTCTCTCATGTTTTTTATCAAATGTCTAACTTGTCCTACACTAGCGAGAAGAAGGATTCAGTTACACTATGGAAATTTCCCCATTTTTTAAAAAAGTCATGGGAAGAGGAAGATGTCTCCTGAAAGCCCCCAGAACCACCCTTCATGACTTGTCCTTCTCTTTATTGACTATACAGAGAACCCAAGTAACTATGGTTGGAGCTCCAAACAACATGCCCGTCAATTTCTAAATGTGTATTGCAACAGCCAAGCGAAGCTGTCAAGAGAAGCCCATATAGTCCCTAAGGAATCTGCACAAAATCATGTAAGAAGCCTTCAGCATAACAAAGAATAAAAGCAGGTACACATGAACTTCTCTCTGTTTCTTTGGCTATGTCTCCTTTCTTAAAATTCTTCATGTAAATTGATCCTGAACTACAAGAAAGAAAAAAAAAGACATTCCTGTGTTGGCATTCAGCCTGAGGAACAGCCAGAATGATCTTTAAACACAATAAATCCAGCTCCTTTTAAAAGGTATTTATTTGTTGCTCTTTTACAAGGACAGAACATCACTATGATCTATACTATTTCAGTGGTTAGTGAAGTGCAAAACGGAGTAATTACGTTGGATAAAGACCATGGAAGCACGGAAAAGAACATATTAAAAGCAGACCAGTTCTTTTTTGCATATCTGTTTTTAATCAGAGCAGTTCTTCTGAAGTGTATCAAACTTAGTATCAAAGCAATTATATAGCAAACTCATTACATTCTTCCACTTATAAAATGTCCTGTGTTTATCTATCCCAAGAAATTCTAATAACTATATTGTTTGCAGCAAAATAGTGGAAAATTGCAAAGGAAAATCTTGCTCAAAAGGAGTATGGTTTTGTTTTCAAGTTCCTTGAAGTTCAAGAAGCAGGTTCAGTTAATATAGTCTATCTTCAGAGGCTGATACTTCCAGTCCTCTAGAAAATTCTGACAGCAGGCCAAAAATTAAAAATCAAATAGGAATGTTTTATGGAGGGACCTACAAAGTAGCCAAAGGAGCAAAGCAAACACTATTCTAACAACATCTGAGACTACAGAGGAGCTTGAGGAAAAAGAAGTGGTACTAGGGTTTGGCTCCTGCTTCCAATCATGCAGACAAACGTCCTCTTCCTCTTTGAGAAACCATCTGAGATGAGAATCCCCTCAGACTTGATGTAAGGGATGGAAAACTAGGCTTTTATTCTCAGAATGTGGTACTAATCATGCTGACTCGTCTTTGGTCTATATAACCAGTCAATTACAGTACCGTGCCTGTACTAAAGAGTGCTGCAGCAAGTGTGCCAAGATCACCCCTGATCAGGTGTTAACAACTTGTGCTATACCAGTGACATCAAGCTCCACATCTGTCATAGTTTCCAGATGCTAAAAGGGTTTCCAGATCACAGGAGCAGGGTGGCCCTTCCTGGCAGTAAAGTTTCCCCAGCCCAATAACCATAATGCAAGATAGGAATGTAAATCCAATGGACTGTCCACACTACAAGCATCAGGAAAGAAAAACAGAATTTAGGCTCCCCATAGAAATTGAGGAAAACCAAAGGTTAAATCCCATGTGAGTCCTGAAATACTGCATCATGTAATTAGATAGAATGTGTCTGTAATGAAACACACTTCTGCTTGCCACATCAAAGATATTTTGTTAATAGTATACATTATATCTGTGTTGTCAATGTATTCCAAACCTTGCTACCACAAGGTATAAAAAATCAAATATTATTAAGCATACGAAAACCATCTTCATTTCTCTATGAGGAAAAACATGTAGCATGACAGTATCAGGAAATCTGAATTAAAATTAGAAGGCATTTTAAAATGGCACTAAATAAAACCCCAGAAAACCAACAAACCATACATCTATATTAACCTTTCAAAACCTGACATGCAAAATGTCTAACAACTAAAAAAGTTAAAAGCAAGCAGTCTTTAGAATGCAGATATGAATGCAAATAATATTTTTCCTTGGCTAGAACAGAAACTCACCTCTTCATACACTTTCTTGGCATTGCTGTTATCTCCTATCAAGAGGTAACCAACACCAAGGTCATTCTTGAATGAAGTATCGCTGGGAAACAGCTGAACTAATTTCTGCAGAGTAACCAGGGAACCCCTCATGCGACCTAATTCGATTGAACAAGACTCAATTACAATTACAAAGACAAGTAACAGTAGCGAGATGCTTACACAACATCTAAGAAAACATAAATCAGAGCCAGGTGTTGCACTTTCACTAACGATCAACAAGCAGAACTTGAAAAAACCCTTGCGCAGATAGGAACAGATTCAGCTGTCTGGTTGTCACTGCGGGTGTAGTCATACACGGAATGTTTCAGGAAAGCACTGAGAATGTATATCAGGCAGTGTTATGGTAACCTCTAGTGGAGAACTGTTCACAGTGTAGCAGTAACAACATTGAAGCTTCAGTGGTTCTTTCATACAGAAATGTTAGAGTGCCCAACAAAATTAGGTAAACATAAGAAAATAAATGTAATCTTAATTAATTAATTAATTAATTAAGCAATTAAAAGCACTTCTAGTGTTATGCAATAGTTCTACCCCATTTCCATTATGAAATTAACCATGCTTTACATGCTTAAAATCAAGTATGTTCCTCGACTTCCTAGATGAGGTCTTTCTGAGGAACAGCAAGATCAAAACAAGTTGATAATAAACTCCAATCCATGGGAACAGAACTGCTTTCTGAAAAGTTGACTGTGCCTCATAGTCTAATCAGCACTTCTTGTACACTACGGAATTGAGATCTAAACTTCCAGATGTTATCCCCTGAGCTTAATTTCATTCGTCTCCCCTTTCAGTGAAAGCTTACTCTGGGTATGTTTACTCTGTGTAAGCCATTAATTTCCTCATGAGTTCTCCCAGCTTCAGTAGAAAACGATTATTTTCATCTTTCTCCATTAATAAAATTTTTTTGACCATCTCCCATCATAGGCCCTCATAGCACCCGATGTGCCATTGCATAATGTCCACATGCACTATCCCCATACAAGCAATTACAGACATTACTTCCCCAGAAAACATTTAAAGAATCTTAAAATATTTTTCGTACGCATTTAAGAGCTTAGGATCACAAATCCTACCAAAATGTTGATGCAATCGTCACTTATAAATCCTTGATGATCTTCTCAAAGCCTTGCTTACACAACTTCCAAAACATTCACATCACTCGTGAATCTTACCAAGAAACTGCTGCCTGTCTGCTTCTCTTTTCAAGCTGAGTTTTATCAGATCTGAAGGGACATTTGGCAGACTAACCACCTCATCATAGGTGTTGATAGCTTTTTGCAGCATCTCATTACTTCGCATTTTCTCAGCTAAGTCATCTTCAGCCTGGAAAGAATCACAAAACCATTATTAGAATACATAATAATCCATTAGACTTAAAATAACTTTGTTTTCTTAAAAGGCAAACTATATGACCTTTAATCTATGTAATTTTGGCATAACAATGAAGAACTTATTTGCTTGTGCTTTATGGTAAGGTAGATCAGAGTTACTGTTATTTCTTGTTTCCTATGGACTGCTAGAAACCATAAGAAAATTTGCACCTAAACCATACATTAACACCGAATTTTGGTTAGTATTTGTAGAATACATAATTTCTGCTTTTGAAAATAGATGAAGCAATCTGTTTTAATAATAAGGAAGAAATGCAAATTGGTGACTACAGATTATTTGTATGCTAAGACTCACACTGGCAGCAAGACAGATCAAAATACACCAACAAACATTGCTTACATATATTCTGACACCAATTTATTTACACTGTTTCTTAGAAAACTGATTAGGAATTGGCTTAACTCTTGCATATGTTGATAGAATATCTATCCTACAACTCCTTCAGAACTTAAGTTTGTTCAGTTCAAACAGCTCAGGAGCAGATTGAAGGATATATGAGATCTCTACTGTGAACTTACAGCTTTGGTGAAGCTAATGGAAGCTGCAACTGCTTTTACCTGTGGTACGGCACTTTTGCAATTTGCTTCTGCAGCTGAAAAAAGTAAGACTGTATCTCAAATGCTAAATTTTTAAAGTTTTAGTTTGAATTAGTTATACAAATGCAGTCATTTTCATGTGTTCAACGCATTTTTTCCCAAATACTTTATTTTTTGGTTTACATTCATTCTTATATCAATTAGCAGAGCAAGGTATAGATGCACCACAAGCACTACAGGTGCAGAAGGTCTTATTGGTCTGTTTAAATTCACTCTTGTATCAGTCATACATTTCAATGAAACAGCTTCAACTGTGTTAGCTGCATCTGCTGCAATAAGTATCTGGAATCTTTTTGTACTTCTGTCCTTGACTTTTTATCCATGAGCTACTTTGAATGCATGAAAAAACAAACATCATGGTTACTCAGCCAAACAGTTGATCGACTAATGTTCTTTATCCTTTTAACACTCACTCTATAAATATTACAAGTCTCCTTCTCCACTCCCACTAAGCAAAAAGCAGCATTTAGCCCACAGATGACATGTTGATTCACCAGCTGCAGCAAACAGTATGTAACAGCTAAGTTCTGTCTGCTGTTCCTGCACTGGGACATTAGCTGGGATTTATCAATTACCATTCATCTGACAGTTTTCATGAAATGTACAGGACATATCTTATTTTTGTGTTATTTACAACACTTTCCACTAAAGTTAGGCAAAAGCTCCCAAAGTAATTGGAGAAGGATAGAGGTCTGAAATAGATACAATATGACAGATCACATAATTCTTGTTTTCGCTAGGAACATCCATGACATTATAAATGAAGTCTGACTGGGGTTTAGAACTCCACTGTTAAAAAAGGTTCACGTTTTTTGATATTATAGCTCTTTTTTTTAGTACCTGTGCTTTCCCGTATCTTGCTCGAGGACTCTGTGGGTATTGATTCACTAAAGCCTCAAAGGCCCTTAGAGCTTCTTCAACTTTTCCCTGGAAAGTAGAGATATTTAGCAGCAATTTTATGCAAGAAAAATGCTGAAGGATATGCAGCATAACAACACAGTTCCCCCAGTTACATACTAAATAGAAACAAAAAGATTGACACAATCAACAGTTTCAACCCAAATTTTTTGGGGATTCCTGCTTATTTAAGAGAAATTTGTTGATATTATTTATGAAACAATCTTATCTATTTTCCATAGTTAAAATGAATGGCTTTGTTTTTATTTTACTCGCTTTTCCTTTGTTGTCTGGAGAGAGAGCTGAAATGACAATAACCTGTGTATATAAAAGTGTAAAGATTTTATTGTTAAGAACAAAATCCAAACTGAATGTAACAGGGAATAAAACAGAAGTTCTAGACATATGTGGAAATTTCCTCTCTGCATACCTCACATGATGAACAGTATTGTAACTACAGTTGTTTTAGAGGAAATACTGTTTTGTAGAACAGTGTTCCCCAGGACACCTCACATGTGCTCCATGTCTCTTCCCTGACTCACATAAAGTCCAAATGCAACTATGATATATTCTCATGACTGATGCTGGCTAACAACTAAGGATGGAAGTCAAGAAGAATCAGCTGTGCTATTTGAATAGGAGGTACTTGCTGCTTGGCAAAATTTGGCATTGTATCTTGCTGCCATTTCCAACACTTATGGCTTTATATAGTTTATAAGACTATCATAAACAACTGTCTTGCGATTTTCAAATACTCCAGATCTCTTATTTGCTACTAAATTTATCCTGCTTCCTACAAGACAAGCATGATTGCCTGCAACTTACCAAGAGGCACAGGCAGGAAAACAGTCAGCCAACTGACCCTGCAGACTCATCAAAAGTATCTGTTGTGCCTTTTTCTGATCAACCAATTGTTTAAGTCACAAGAAGCAGGAAAACAGTTTTTATTTTTGTATTCTAACACATAAACAAGGCTCCTAGTGAAGAGCAGCAGCAGTGGCAGGCTGAGATTAGTGCTCTCTATGTTGTTGGCCTTCAGCCTCAGACTCCAGGGCTGTATAGACAGCAAAGTAAAGCTAAAAATGCATAGTCACTCTTCTGAAAATCAAGACTGTTCCTACACCTGCAGTAACCAGAATAGTTTTTATTGTACTGGAAATGAGTTTGAGCCATGTCAAACCCAGGGTTCAGTCCTGCAGGTGCTCTCCATGTGCTAGGACTGTCTGTGAGGCGTATCAGTTTTTACAAGATTTACATCCAAAAGACTTGAGGTCTCTCATTTCTAACAAACAGTCAAAGCCTGGCTTCACTATTTAACCTCAAATCTGGAAAAGAGACATCTCTGCAAAGGTCTTGCTTTCTGAAACACTCAAATAATGAATAAAATTGGAAATTATCAGAGGAGATGACTGAAGAGTTTTTATCGTTGGGGGATTTTATTTGGTTTTCATAGTCAAGTTTTTAAATTTGTAACTACTAAAACTGACTGATGTTAATGCCTTGCTGCCTCTGGTGACAGGCAGGAAGATCTGCTTCATGCTGTCACATGCTGAGACACACAGGACACACACGCAGAACTGCAACAGAAACAGTGGCTACTACAAAGATGTGCACCTAATGCTCACGAAGCATATGAACACTTTGAGATCAACATGCTTACATTATTTAAGTTCTCTGATAATAGCTGATGAGTCAAAAGGACAACAGTGATAGGACAAAATTAACCCTGTTCCATGTGATTAATTTAAGCAGTTGTTTGATGAAAAGTACTCAACTGTTAAGCTAAATGCTTTCAAGGTTAAAGGTGAGCAGACATGAATGAACAGACAGGCATTTTTGACCTCAAAAAATTTAAACGAAATTATGCAGCAGAAATGAAACTTGAAGGACAAATACGCACTGAATGTTTAATTTTAAAAAGTCAATTTCACAGAAACTAACCTGAAAGTAATTCTCCCTTTTTCTAAGTTATTTTTCATTTTATTTATTTTTGTCCACTGTCCACAGTCACGACTGAAACATTCAAAACTTACTTTTTTACGTAGTTTTTCTGCAGCATCTAGTTCAGCCTTAATGGTCTTGTCAAACTTGTTTAAGAGCTTTGGCTTCTTCTTCTTTTTAGCTAGAACAGTTTTAAAAACCACACAGTTCATTACCTTTTTCATATTTCACAGCAATTGTTTAGAGTAACGCTTAACTACTGACTAGTACTGTGCTGGTAAAGTACATGATTTTCAAATAAGGCAATTGAAATTGGTTTTTTTTTACTTATTACAATCACAAACTCCTGTATGAAAAAGCAACCTTCAGTCATTCCAAATAAATAACTTTGACCTGAGTTTCCAATAAAGGATTTTTCATCTCGTATATTCAAGGATTTTTTTTTTCCAATTTGTGCAATTGAAATGGAAGAATAAAGAGAACAAGTATTTTTTCACATTTATATGGTATTATGAAAACTACCATTACCAGGACATGTTAGTGATTTCTAAAGTTGTGCCTATATATGCCTGCTTCATCTAAAGCAATTAAGAGTTTACAGAAATCATAGTTACTTAGGGTAGGAGGGACTCAAAAAGTCACATAGACCAAATTCCTGCTCAAAACATGTTCAATGCTGAAATGCCTGATCAAGACCTCCCAAAGTGATCAAGTTTCCACAGTTTAGCATGCTACCACACAGTAGCAGAGCAGCACCAGTATGCAGCAGATCAGCCTTGAAGTATATTGTGTTTGAAGCAAATTGAAGTAAATCGTGTCAATTTAAACAGCCATTTACTTCATAGCAGTTCACTCTTAAACAATTTCTATTTGGTTGCATTAAGTAGATGAGATGTTAAAAAAATGCAAATACACTACTGAAGGATATGACAGTATGTAGTGTTTTTCTCCACATTCACTATAGCTAAACTCAATTTCATTAGAAAAAAACCCAACCTTTTCTGACATAAGTAAGGAAAATACATACTGGCTGATAAAAGTGACTACTAATTACGTGTATCTGCAATTAGTAGCACATATTGTTGCTTAAATTATGCAAAACTGATTTTTTTCCTCCCTTCTATGGACAAGAAGTCATTAATAGCATGAAAAGAGGTAAAATTTCTTTGTAGAAGTTTAAACAGAGAATGCTGTAACTGGTATGTGTAAAGTTGAACCCAAACACCATAAGCTTCACATCACAATACTGCTGCAATGCTGTAAGCAAGTATTTTGGATAACAAAGTGCTGTAACTAGACATGTTTTATTCTGCTTCCCAAGTCCTTGGGTGTGCGCATCGGGAATAAGAGCCACTCACATGCTACTGGAAGCCATGCCCAAGATTCATTAAATTGAACTTTCTCTCTGAGACTCTGAAGCTACACAGAACTTGAGGCAGACAAATCATTTCATCTACTTCAAACCCCAGAGAAAAACCAATGCCTTAACATCCTGGGTTCAGCAGCAGCAGTCATTTTTCTCCTTCGTAGTAGCTGGTGCAGTGCTGTGGTTTTGACTTTCAGTTTGGGAACAGCACTGATAACACCGATGGTTTTAGTTGTTGCTCAGTAATGTTTATTCTGATCAAGGACTTTCTGAGCCTCATGCTCTGCCAGGGAGGAGGGGAAGCCAGGAGGAAGCAGACATAGGACACCTGACCCAAATTAGCCAAAGGGGTATCCCATATCACAGCACGTTATGCCCACTGTATAAACTGGGGGCAGCTACCCAGAAGGGCTAGATCACTGCTAAGGTTGGGCTGGGTATTGGTTGGCGGCTGGTGAGTGGTTGTATTCTCTTCCCTTGTTCTTTCCCTTATCATTATTATTATTGGTGGTAGCAGCGGTGCTTTGTGTTATACCTTAGTTACCAGACTGTTCTTATCTCAACCCATGGGACTTAGATTCTTTCCATTCTCCTCCCCATCCCTCCCAACACCGCTCTTATTCAGAGACCAGGGCAGATGGAGCAGAAATTGCTTTCAGAGAAAAATAGGAACGGAGTGCTGTTAGCAGCCCAAGCATTAGATGCCATGGGTCTAATGGACTGCACAAAAAACAAATCTCTGAAACAGATGAAGGAAGAATTCGATCCAGAGAAACAGAACAAAATGGTTCAAACATAAAGCAACAAACTGAGACAGATAACAAGTGCACCAGAAGACTGGGATGATGATCTATCTACAGTAGTGTCAATGACACCACTGCCAGAAAGCAAACAATCTTTGGACCAAGAAGATCCTTCTTGTGAGTGGCTTCCTGGTTACTGGCTGGGCTTAAACCAAGACAGTTCTTTGTGGCGCCCAATGTGGGGCTCAGAGGGTTGAGATACTGATAGATCTGACCAGTGTGTCTAATTGCATTTGTGATAAGCATTCATTGTTTCGGATTAATAGTCACTCATTACAATGCTGGTTTATTGGCTCTCAAAGTTGTTGCTCTTGATCTCAGTTTCAGCATGTTGTACCTTAGTTACAGCCGGTATTTGCTGTTTAGTGTTTATCAGCTGGGGGGCTTGGGCTAAGGTTACTGTTTCGCTGTACTTCATGGCAATGACTTGTAATACAAGAAACTCATTGATCATGAAACTGGGCTGTTATGCGTCCTCAGCATGGTCATCACCTCTATACTATGGGAGGCATGCAATGGGAATTTTTAACAATTACATATCTTTCTTTTTCCCTCCCTCAGGGGCTCAACCTTTGGAGGAGATGTTCCCTCACACACTCTGCTCCCCCACCAGGCTATTTTCAGTAGTAGTAGATTCTGGAAAAGTTAAAAGATCTTGAATATCCTTTCAATGCCCTTGAAAACACCCTGCTCCTTTTGCTGGGAACCAGCTTATTGCTGCATATGCTCCCTCTGTTTTACCTGTGGCCACCCCACCCTGAGAATGCCCTATTACATCTGATTTTGAAAGTCAAGCAGTGTCCGGCTCGGATCTTGTCTATGGTTAAAAGACAACATGGGAAGATCCCCCTGAGATTTTCCTAGAGGCTGGATAGCCATGACTGGCAGGGTGTGTGGGATCGTATGGGTAAGTATCTACGCCAGTGGGCACCTCCAGTGCTTTGGAAGCATTGGAGGTAGAAGGCAACTGCATGGAGTTCCTGACAACAAGGTACAGAAACTGCTGCAGGAGAGGGTGAATCGAGTCAGTTTACCGAGGTGAAAGCCATCCAGCTTGCCTTGGACATTGCTGAACGAGAAAAGTGGCCAGTGCTTTACCTCTATACTGACTCATGGATGGTGGCAAATTCCCTGTGGGGGTAGCTGCAACAAGGGAAGCAGAGCAACTGACAACACAGAGGTAAACCCATCTGGGCTGCTGCACTGTGGCAAGATATCGCTGCCCAGGTGCAGAACCTGGTGGTGAAGGTACGCCATGTAGATGCTCATGTACTCAAGAGTTGGGCCACTGAGGAACACCAGGACAACCAACAAGTGGATAAAGCTGCTAAGAT
>JANRGW010012071.1:0-10336 GCA_024733675.1 Psilopsiagon aymara
ACAAGTTAAAAACACAGTGCTGCACCAACTACTAAGAAGGAGAAAAATGACTGCTACTGCTGAACCCATGACAAATAACTTTCAGTATCTTGTTCTTAGATCATTTAAGATTCCACAGACATATCTTCACTCTCTTGAGACCCCACTTGTAGTACTCTGTCCAGCTCTGGAGTTCTCAGGACATGAAAGATCTGGATCTGTTAAAGAAGGTCCAGAAGAAGGCCACAAAGGCAAACAGAGAGCTGGAGCACCTCTCATATGAAGACAGGCTGAAAGAATTGGTTTGTTCAGCCTGGAGAGGGCTCTGTGGAGACCTCATAAAAGGGGCCTACAAAGCATCTGTAGAGAGACTTTTTACAAAGGCATGTAGGGATAGGACAAGTGGGAATGGCTTTAAACTGAAAGAGGGTAGATTTAGATTAGATATTAGGAAGAAATATTTTACTGTGAGGGTGATGAGGTGGAACAGGTTGTACAGAGAAGCTGTACAGTCACTGGAAGGGTTCTAGGCCAGGCTGGATGGGGCTTTGAGACACCTGTGGAAAGTATCCCTGCCAATGGCAGGATGTTTTGAACTGGAAGACCTCTAAGACCCCCTCCAAGCAAAACCAACCTATGACTCTATGAAAGGTATAATGTTTATTTGTTAAGTTGATGATCTCTTCTTAGCATTAGGATTGTTGAGGCTGTTAACTGTAGGAACACAACACACCCACTCTGACTTAACATGGTTAAGGATGACTCATCAAGGTGGTTACAAACTTCCTACCTTATTAGTTAGGAGTCCCATTCTCTAAAGTAAAACAATTTTGCCTTACTTATATTTTGCAATTGCTGGCCATGGCTTCTAAAGAACACATTTTTAAGAAGCATTACTTTCACTTCTGTCTTGTAAACAAATGATCAAAAATTCTGAAGCTGCTTAACCTGTCAAAGCCAAAAAAGAAAGAAAGGTTTGTCAGTCCCTCATCTGAAATGAAATAACATAGGATGTCAGCAGCATATCATGAGGAATTGGTTGATTTCCATTAATAATCATGCTCCTGCCAGGTTCAAAAAAGGTTTATGTTTTCTTCTACTAGAGGGCAACCACTCTTTTTATTAGCTTCTGTTATTTTATTGCTTGCAATCTTTATTTGAGAAGACTATGTAAACAGTAATGGTTTTTTTTGTTCCCACTAAGGCAAATCTGAACTCATTCTCTTTTGGTGACACACCACGTTTGAATAGGAAAATATGGAAATGGGGCAAATGACATCCAACATTTGGCAGCTACATTTGTCTTTCTGTGGCTGCAAATGTCAGTGAAGTTGAATGGGGTTTTGTCAGCTGAGGCATTTAATAAATAACATGCTTGGAAATAAATCTCTAAGTAAAGGAGAGTTTAGCGTTCTCCCTTCTTTTCTCAGGGTTTATACTTCAAATATCTGAGCTGCAGAAATATCTCATTTCACCCTATACGTCTTAGTAAATGACACAAAATCCCTTGTTAAAATGGATTTTTAGAATGGCAAGGTTAGGTATGAATAGGCACAAAGTCAGTTAACTAATCTAGAAGGCCCAGCATCACCTTTCTTGGATGCATATTTTGTCTTTTGAATGCAACTGGATTCATGTATGATTTTTACTTCCTATAATTTTGCCAGCTCAGAAACAAAGCTCTAGCTGGGTTAGATTTCCTGCAGGGGAAAATGATGGTAAATTAGCACTTACTATTTAAATGCTTTGCCATTTCTAATGCAATGCTGTATGTAAGTTTACAAATAGTGTAAGCAGAAATTAATCATGTCCAGCATGATGCCAACTGGTCTCCTCAAGGTCATTTTCTGAATTTCAAATTTCAGGCTTAAGTTGTTCTAGACTTGAAGAAAGTTTTGTTTGGTTGTTTTGGGGTTTTTTTCAAGGTGTGATTACTATTGCTTAGTATAAAAGCAAGTTCTGTTCTATAACATATACCTGTAAACACTACTAACTTGAAGACTTGCAAACTGGATAACAGCAGATGAGGAGAAGGCTGTGGAACTCAACAGCTTTTTTGTGACAGACTTCAATGGCAAAGCCCTCCCACACCTTTCAAGAGAGTGGACCACAAGACAGAGACTGGGGGAGTGATTGACTGTGGCAGTGAGGTGAAGTCCCTGGTGGCTGGAATAAAAGGCAAACATTGCACACATTTTTAAGAAAGATAGAGAGGAGGAGCCTGGGAACTGCTGGCCTGTCATCCTCACCTCTGTGCCTCAGAAGATCATGGAACAGATCCTTCTAGAAGTTATACTAAGGCACATGGAGCACAGGGAGGTGATTAAAGACGGTCAGCATGGCTTTCTCAAGGGCAAGTCTTGGCTGACCAACCTGGTAGCCTTCTATGATAGAGTGACAGCATCAGCGGACAAGGGAAGAGCTATAGATGCTGTCGATCTTGATTTCTTTAGTGTAACCCACACCCACATCTTTCTCTCTAAATTGGAGAGATATTAATTTGATGGATATATTGTCTGATGGATAAGCAATTAGTTGGGTGTCATATCCAGAGGGTAGCTGTCAACAGCTCAATGCTCAGATGGAGATCATTGATGAGTGGTGTGACACCGGAACCAGTACAGTTCAATAACTTCATCAGTGACAAAGACAGTGGGATCAAGTTCAACCTTAGCAAGTTTGCAGACAACACCGTGCTGAATGGTATGGTCAACATGCTGGAAGAAAAGGATGCCATCCACAGGGACCTTGAGAGCATTGAGAAGTGGGCCCATGGGAACCTCATGAAGTTCAACAGGACCATATGTAAGCTCCTGCACTTGGGGCAGAGCAGCCCTTGATATCAATACAGGCTGTGACATGTAGAAATAGAGACCAGTCCTGCAAAGAAGGACTTGGAGTTGCTGGTAGATGAAAAGGAGGATATAAACTAGCAATGTGCAGTTGCAGCCCAGAAAGTCAATTGTGTCCTGGGTTACATCAAAAGAAGTGTGATCAGCAGACTGAGGTAGGTGGCTGTGTCCCTCTACTCAGCTCTTGTGAAACCCAACCTGGACTTCTGTATCCAGCTCTGGATTCCTCAACACGAGAAAGACACGGCACTGCTGGGGTCCAGAGGAAGGCCACATAAATTATCAGAAGTCTGGAACACCTCTCCTGTGAGGAAAGGCTGAGAGAGCTGGTGTTGTTCAAGCTGGAGAAGAGATGTCTGCAGAGAGATGTTATCAAAGCCTTTTGATACTTAAGGGGGCTTACAAGAAAGATGAGGGCAGACTTCTTAGAGGGCTTGTTGCAATAGGTGTATGAGTTTTAGGTAACCGTTTTAAACTAAAAGAGTGTAGATTCATACCAGACGTAAGAAAGCAGTTTTTATGATGTAGGTAATGAAACCCAAGAGCAGGTTGGCCAGAAATGTGGTAGATGCCCCATCCCTAGAACCAACAAGACTGGACAGGGTTCTAAGCAGCCTGATCTAGTTGAAGATGTCCCTGCTTATTGCAGGGGGAGTGGATTAGATATTCTTTAGAAGTCTCTTCCAATTGAAATGATTCTATGAGATTCTATGATTCCATGATTCTATGATCTTATGACAGTGCTTGAAAAAATCAGTTTCTATTATTAACTCAATTCTCCTGCACTTCCGTTGCACTCAAACGTGAGTGACACTTTCTATTTAAAAGTACATTTAAGCATGAATTCAGGCAGAACTCATGGAATTGTTACTCATACCAGGCCATCTTAAAGTGGTTAATTCTTACGCATACAGTTACTGTAAATGTTATGTTACCTGATAAAACGTGCTAAGGTTCTTTTGTCACAATAACAAGCAAGCACTTGGCAGACATCCCCCTTACAAATTTCACCTTTACCCTATCACACTTTCCAAGTAAATGTTACAGGAATTTATCATTTCTCTAGATAAAACAGCATTCCTCTTAATCTCCTAACAGATATGGCTGAACAACCTTTCTCAGAAATGTGATTTAAATGTGAAAAGATGCCAAAAAATATTTTGTTCAAGATGTTGAAAGTTTAACAAGGTCATAGTTTTCTGAAAATCACAGCCTTAGAATAAAAGCAGTTATGTTCCTAGTTTTAGCTGACGATGATCAACATTTTTTTCCTAAAACTGCACAACTGTATATTATTCAAAGAAAGTGAAAGAAACTATGTTATCAAAACCTACTTTATTTGGACCAGAAAAATATAGTGTCACTTCTGTGGTTTTCTGTTCTCATTCCTATTTAGGACTCTGGAACAGACTTTCTGGTTCTGAAACAACTCTCAGCACTGTGTCTGGCAAGTAATTCCTCCCAAACCCTTCTCTGTAGCACCCTTCTTGCATTCTCTGCTGCTTCTCTCAGCAGACTGTCAAGTCTCCAGAAGACTCATCCATCAATACCCTCATTATCCGGGTTTTACAAGTACTTTGAGGTTAAAGAAAATATTCTCTGCAGGTACTGGGAGTAGTTAACTACCACAGCAAGAATAAAATTGTATAGAGCAATGAGCTTCTCTGCAGGAAAGAAGTTTGCAAGAGTGATATTTCATTTCATTCTTTCAAACAGGAAAAGACACGTTCCTCATTTATTGCATGTGCAGATTTGATTCTTTTTTTCAAGTGAAACTTTTCTCAGACATTACTTCACATGCAATGATGCAGCCGTATGAAGTATTTGAAATGCATATAGAAAAGATTCTGAGTTTTAGCACAGTAACTTCAAGTTAGTGATGCTTTGATTTGCCTGCAGCATCTTTCTGAATTGGGAAATGCTTGCTACAGCCATCCTTATAACACCCTAGATGCATTTTTAGAGCCTATTTGTAGTTCCATGGAGATCACTGAATTATTCAACATTGTTCAGGTCAATGCTGAGTATGGGTTAGTCTTTCCACAAATATTGGTTATTCAAAGTGACTCTCTCTCTATGTATACGTATCTATATATACATATAATCACACACTCATTGACATCTTCATGCCTGTGCCACTGAAATGACCATGTTTAAGACTATATTCTCAGTGGTGACAAAGATTTTATAAGTCATACTTTATCACTGAATGATGCAATAGCAGATTCAGAATTTTTTTGAATGTTTTTGGTTTTATTATTTTATTGTACTAAAAGGAATTGGACCAAGTCCATTTTAAGCATCAGTTTAAGCTTCTACAGTTGCAGGTCCCAGTTCTCCTGGGGAAATTTTTGCAATGCTGAACCTGGATTCACAAACAAGTTAGAGCCAGTTGGGTGTCATGAATGCTGACAGAAGCTTTGTCTGCATTGACCGTAGTATTCATGCAAAGCAGCTTGCTCACGGCAGGTTAGATGTTCTGTGAGGCTGTCCTAAAGTGTAACTTGGGAAGGGACCAAGGACAGGTGGTTTATTTTAAAGACAAACTTTTCAAAAACATAGCAGTGGTCCTTTTTCATGACTTGTGTTACTTGTTTCTTATAGTTCATATTTATTTTAGGGAAGTAAATGTTTCATTTGTCTAAATTCAAATAAAAAAATTATTACACCAGTTATATATTACCATTCTAAAATAATTTTAAAATCTTTCTACTATGATTACATGGAATTATTACAATTGAAGAGAATATTAGTACAAATGTTTTTGATTTTAACAAGATTCTAAGTTTTCCTTCATTAGAACTTAAACATATTATTTGCATGTTTGTTTTCTTCAGTTTTGCCATGTGTCAGTTTCAGAAATTTAAGAGATAGTATTCTTGCTGAACTCAAAACAACCTCAACCTGCAACATAAGACTGTTCATGTGGTCCCCTCTCAGTACCAACGTGTAAATAAAAACACTCTTTTTACCTCTGCAATGTTAATAATCTAAGAATTGCTTTAACTGAAATAGAGATGTTTTTTCCATGAGAAGTACATCGACATAATTTATAAACAAATATTTCAACCTGCCAAAACCTGTTTGTGGGATGTAATGCTAGACAAGGATAAAAGAGAGCAACTCAAAAGAAATTATAGCTGCAGAATACCTCAAAGGAGGCATGAAGTCTATTTATATGGTGTAAGCAAGATTCACACTGGACTTTTCTTAATGAATCTCTGCTATACAGATATTTAGTGGGACTTATAAACTCACTTTATCATAAAATGAAGTGCAAGAAGCCTAAAAATATGGAGATATATTTATTTTCAAAAAAAAGAAAAAATCTTCTGCAAAGCAATTTTTTAGAAAAATCTGGCCATATTAGTTCTACTTCTTTCAGTGTTTGTGCTATCTATCTGCTCCTTGTATTTTTACATTTCAGCGATTTCCTTGTATTGATGGTATGGTGAATTATCCTTTATTCTCTAAAAATCAAAATAGTCCAAGTATGGAAAACAAAAGCTGCATGAAACATGACTGCTTCCAATGCCTGAGGTTATTATATGATGAGAGGTTCATCTGAAAAGAAAGACCAGCAAACATTAGAATTTGCTCCAGGATAAAGTAACATTTGCTACCAATTAGTAGCCTTTTGTCTGAAATGTTTGTGTAGTTTTGCCTACAGGCCAAACTGTAGGATCCTATAAGATTATGCACAAGGACTTTTTTTTCCCTTCTACAGAAATTGAGTCCTGGTAAAAAAGCCTTGCGTTGTCTTCAGCAAAAGAGCCAAGTCTCAAGTTACTGTTTTCTCAGAAAGGATGTGGAGAGACAGCAGTTCCATGGGCCCATCTATTGATTGGGTGCTTCCCCATGTCTAAATGGGGAGGTCATGCTATTTCCACTGCAGGACAGTCTCAACCTTCTGCTATTGTCTAGCCACATACCGTAATATAATTTTATGAAGTCAGACAGATATAAAAGGATGCAGAAGAGCAAGTTACAAGCCTTCCCACATGGTAAATACAGTTATTGGTACAATTGCTTCCTTCCCTAGAAAGAATGAAACTGGAAAACCATCAGGTCATATTTTCAAACCCCAAAGTCCATCATGATAGCATGGATGCACACAGCAAGACCTCAGGTGATGTTACAGCTCAGACAAAGGACAAAATTCTTTATACTGAATTAAGTGTCTGCAAAAAGCAACACAGACTAAAGAGAATTAGGACCTGCAATAAGATATGTTCAGGTGTTTTACATAAAAATAGTAAGCATATCCATTCCATTCAGGTTTTTGCCTTGCTTATGACAGAAATTTAAATGTGAATGAGAAAACCAAGGGAAACTGCATATGAAAACACAAAAGCAGTGTAAGGATTGTTTCACACAGATTTCATTTTAAAAGCAAGCCCTTGAAATTCAATCAAAAGGATTTGCATAGATTCTCAAATCCAGGTATTGTTGAACCAGTAACCGCTATCATTTCCTTATTTACTTTGTCCTTCCAACTATTATAGCTATTTTTTTCTTTCTTATTTAGTGTTAAAAATAGAACAAAACACATTGCTTTTTAATGTTTGACTACCACTGGGTATCTCCTCTGTTTCCTGCCATAATATTCTGAAGTTTGTCAGGTTGAGCAAGGATTAGCTGTTCACTGATATACTTCAGTGCTTTTTTGAAGTAAAACATTAAAGCAATTTCTTCAAATATTTAAGATGGATTCTGCTAGCCCTTGGTATTATACCATTGCATTTAGCCATGTCATTATTCTATTCATAATATTCTGATAAGTTCCTACACATGGAATTCCAAACAAGAGTATAGTAGCTTTATTCTTTTTTTCCCCTTTTTCTTTCCATCCCTTGCAGTCATCCCTTACATTCATACCAAAATATCTGCTTTGCAGAAGAGACCAGGGTTGATTTTATCCAGATCCCATTTCACCTGAAATGCTGCTATGGCAGAAGCAGTTTTCATTCTCATCATCCCCTGATGAAACCCCAGTGACAAGATTTGTTCCCATCCATAATCAGTGCCTGTAATAAAGCTCTTGATTCATAGAAATTAAACTAGCTATGGGGAGCACATATTTAAACTAATCTAGTAAACACATTGTTATGATGTGTTCCCAGAGAGTGATCTGGGAAGAGAAAGAGTAGAAGGGAGTTGTGGTTTTCCTAACATGAGTGCTCTGGAAGACAGCGAGTGGCAGGAGGTGTCTGCATCCCCAGGCTGGTGACCATGCAGATGTAAAGGTGGGAACTGTGCCCTAGCAGATGGTTAAGCACAGCCAGAGGCAATTAACAGAATCATAGAATAGTTTGGGTTCTCCATTTGCATCCCGGCTTTCTTTCCAACCAACCATGTGGACAAGGGAGCTTGTAGCATTTTGACAGCCTGACTACATAGAGGAGCAGCAGACGGCACATCTCATCCTCTCCTTGCTGAATGTAAAAGCAGCAGCTTCTTCATGACAAAAGCAAAGGCCTGGGAGGGCTTGCCCAGCTGGACTGCATTTTGGTCAGCTGTACAATCAAGCCAGGACCACTAAGTAGAAGGCAAAGGCTTGCCAAATGCAAGAAGTCAGAAAAAGGACCTAGGAAAACAGTGACTCAAAGGCAGTGTCCTGTGATCCCACTAAAATCATCTGCCACCTTGCAGGCACAACTAACTCCACCACACTTGGTCACTGATACAGTTTATCAGAAGAAAGGTCAGAGGAGAGAAGGTAATTGCTTTCAGCACTCCATACTTCATCAAGAGGCAGACATATCTATCAGAAGCTACTGAAATGCACATTGAAAAGAGTGTACACCTTAACATGCTGCTGTATTTGCAAACAGAAATAAATGCAATGTTGAAATCTTTCTGAAGCAGAATACAATGCACATTGAGAGAAGGAAAAAAAAAAAAAAAAGGAATTAACTTCAGCATTTAAATAGAGTGACAAGCAGCTGCCATAAACAGAAATGTATCTAATTTTGCTACTGCAGAGAGTACATCTGCTAGCACTTTTGTATCCTAACAATGTATTTTTATATAATGACAGCTAAGAAGACATTTTGAGAATGGTAAATGCACAACTACATGTCTAATTTGCATGCAAAGTCTCATGGCAGCAGGTGCAAATATAGTAAATAAACATATAAATTTGAGTATAACTGCACTTCTATGGAAGAATGACAGAGTGTCATAATTTTATAAATGATTTTTTATCAGTCACTATTGTTGCAAGAATTACAATATGTATGAAATAAGAAATAGGATTTTTTTCTTTTCAAAAACAAATTGCTTTTTTGATACTGTCATCTTTCAGGGTGAAAACATCCTATTTGCTCAAAAGAGGTTACCTAGTTCAGGAATTTTTTATGCAATGTGTTCAGTCTTCTACATATGCCATGAGCATATGTAATTCACCAGTTTCTTTTTCAGAAATGTGTTAAGAATTCGAAACTTATTAAGGGTGATCACGAAATAATATACATAGACCACGACAATTCTTACAGATTTCAAAAACCTCACTAAAGATATTGCTTTATCTGAATCCTAATGTTTTATCAATATTGAGGTTCGTATACCTGGCATTATAAGCTGTCAAATTTCAAGATGACAAATAATTTAAAAGCACACTTGGACTTTTTTTTTTCTTTTCAGAATTTTATAGTCCTCATACTGAATTTGGAAATTTCTGTAGTGAGACCATAATTAAAATAAACTCAGCTACACCATTAAAAATGTTTATGTGCATTGCAGACTGCCTGAATTACAGGTCTAAAAAAATAATTCTGAGATACTCTTAAACAGCGTATTTAGTTTCCATTTTCCATCTTTTACATTCCAGTCCTCCCCCAAAATCCTTCTTTGTTGCAAAATAAAGAGAATTTCACCAGTTTTTACAAAACAGCTCCATTTTAATGACTATTAGGACAGCTACACATGCTAAGCATAAGAGATGATCAGATATAAAGAGCTTTCACTCCTACATGCAGCATTATGTGAGTAATGTTCCTTTAGCTTCTAATCTTTAAAAATTCTTTTAGACGGTTTCATTGCCTTCACTCTTTTTTTAAATCTTAATGAAGCAGTCAATTTGGCTTACAAAGTAGCGAAACACCTGAGCAGAAAGCACCTGAAAGATGCTGATTTTAAGTCTTTAATCATATACGAGAAATTGGGAGTAAGGGAAGGAAGAAGGGGGAGAGCAAGGGGGGGCAATATTTAATTGAGATTGAAAAAAAGAATATAAATACAGATTAAACCAAAAACCTTTCAAGAAACTAGCCTTCTTTCATCTGAACCTCCATAAAAGGAGAGCATCTATTTCTGACCCCCTGCCAAGGGCGGGGACACTCACATTAAACCAGGCGACCCAAGGCTATGTCCAACCTGGCCTTGAACACTGACAGAGATGGAGCATTCACAACTTCCCTGCGCAATCCATTCCAGTGCCTCCCCACCCTCACAGTAAAGAATTTCTTCCTCATATCCAATCTAAACTTCCCCTGTTTAAGTTT
>JANRGW010012073.1:0-23138 GCA_024733675.1 Psilopsiagon aymara
GAATATCCTGAAGACTCATGCAAAAGAGCACAAGAATCTAGCAGAAGCTTTATTGAAATATGAGACTTTGGATGCCAAAGAAATCCAAATAGTTCTAGAGGGAAAAAAACTAGAAGTAAGATGATAACTTCTGGGATACTGATAATTTGAAGAATGTACATCTAGCAATGCAGTAGTCTTATGCAGCATAGAGCCTTTTTTTCCCTTCCTGATGTATATGGCATTAGCAACTTTTTAATATTCTGTCTCTTGTGAGCTTCTGTTACTCATCTGTTTGTTGTGTCTCATCAAAATAAGGCACACAAAATAAAGCAAGTTCCTCATCCTCTGGTCCCTCTACTCTTCCCACAATAAGTTATTCAGGGGGATAAAACTCAGGGTTGAATTCGGTGTTCTGGTTCAGTCAAATGTGTTGAAGCTGAGAATAAAAACATGCAGATACACTGGTGTGTTTTGACAGAGCTGCTTGGGTCATGCTGCTGCGTGTGTGTTTGAAGTGATACCCCGCAGTACATGCTGTGTAATGTTTATGTGATGGATTGACAGATTGATTTGTTAACTAGTCTGTCTAATGCTCATGCTCTGAAGCTAGAGGTCACTTTTAAAGAAGACTTCTTAGGCAACAAAACATCGACTAAGAGTGAAGGGGCTACACAGTGCATCTCTGTTAAAGGGAATTGTCGAAACTCCATGTTAGAGCCATTATGATTGTGTTTTCAGTGTTCTTGGGGTTAAAATACACACATGTATGGCTAGGAGAGAATCTGTAATGCAAAAGCAACAGGCTAAATGTGGCTAAGCCTCTCTGGACCATGTTTTGGGCAGAGCCATGGCAGGGATAAGAGAAATACCTGTGACCTCTGATGTGCTGCTGACAGGAGTCTTAGAGTTTTTATTGCTGCAGTAAATGGATAACAGTGCTTTGATGACAGTACTTTTACAATGCTGGAGATTCTACAGAACTAGATTCTGCTAATGCTATGTATGGGCGTTTGATAATCCAACAGATGATTTCTTTCCAGGGGGTGGTATTGCTCACTGAAGAGTTAGTTCAGAAAATGTTTGAAACATGTTTCAAATAACATTCCCAGTTCTGTTCTACAGTAGACGTAGGGGAAAAAACCTTGTCTTTTCAACCCTTAGAGAAACCTCTGGAATTCCTAAGATGATAACAAAAAGGTTTAGAAAACAAGCAGTTTCCAATCAAGTGGAAGTGATTGTGAGCAATCATTTGCCAGTATTCTTCTGGTATCATGGAACTGGTTTTTAGGAGTAATGCATCTTGATCATAATCTTTCTGCACAGTTAATCGTAGACTCTTGGAATGATAAACTTCTGTTGCAGAAAGGGCCTTTATGAGTGTACTGATGTTGGAGGTTACCATATTGGACATTAAAATAGTCGGGCTGGTGCCAATAAATGTGAATGGAAATTGGTAGCTACACTTAAAACTAGAAGTAACATAGTATTTTACAGTTTTCTGAGTGTAATGCTTGATTATAACCTAGTTTTTTAGTAAAAGCACATGCATTTTTTTTTTCCTTCAAAACCAGGTTAACTTTCTATTTGCCTATTTTTGTCAGCTTACTAGTGACATCCTAGTGCAGTGTGGGAGAACTTCTGAATGTTATAAACCAGTATACCTTGTCTAGGCTGACTAGTTACAGTTGTACATGTATTTAGGAATATGCCAACAGAAACAGAAATATACTGCATATTTGGCATCTGTTTTTGAAGTAATAAAGGTTAATTTTAATTATGCGTATTGGTTTTCTTTATACTCACTGTAAATGGCTATAAAATGTAATACCAAGTTCCCTACTGTGTAAATTGAGGTGTATAAAACATTTGAAATTGTAAATAAATTTGAGAATGACAGCCAAATTCTGCTTTCTCTGCTTGGATTTCTAGGGAATGTTCTCCCTAGAAATTCAGACCTTTCAATTGCTGCCTCAAGAGTGGGACTTGAATCGAATCTTTCCAGCTAAATAATGTGAATCTGCATTTAGAAACAAAAGTAAAAAGCTTTTCACTTTTGAAGTCACCAAAACCTGTATTATTGGATGTGATCTGGTGTGAGGTGGAAGTCAGTGATGTCTAACTTGCATATAGCAAGAAGCTTTTGAAGGAGAAAAAGTAAGTTAGACCTTACTAATGCACCTGCATGGTTGTGTGCATGTGTTGTCTGTGGAAAGAAACTTGCCTATTTTAGGCACTGGTGTTCTCAGATGCATTCAGGAGCTAAAATTCCTCCTCATATAATGACTGGGCAGAGATAGGAGACTACTGTATTGGGTTTGCATGGCAAGGTAGCAGCAGGTTACAGAGGTGGCTTCTGTGAGAAGCTGTTCAAACTTTTCCCTATGTCTGATGGAGCCAATGCCAGCCAGCTCCAAAAGAGACACACTGCTGGCAAAGGCCGATCCCATCAGCAGTGGTGGTAATGCCTCTGGGATTACAGTTAAAATGAGGACAAATAAAACTGCACAACTGCAGCTGTCAAGAGGAGTGAGAATATGGGTGAGAAGAACAGCTCTGCAGACAGCAAGGCCAGTGCAGAAGTAGGGGAGGTGTTTCAGGCACTGGAGCAGAGATTCCCCTGTAGCCCATGGTGCAGACCACGGTGAGGCAGGCTGTCCCCCTGCATCCCATGGAGGTCCATGGTGTAGCAGATCTCCACCTGCACTCTGGGAAGGACCCCACACTCTGGAGCCAGGGGGGTACCTGAAGGAGGCTGTGGAATCCCATATTCTTAGGCCAGCAGGCTCCTGGCAAGACCTATGGAGAGAGGAGCCTATGCTGGAGCAGGTTTGCTGCAGGACTGGTGACCTCACAGGGGACTCTCATGCTGGAGCAGCCTATTCCTGAGGGATTGCACCTGTGGCAGCAACTGCACCTGTGGAAAGGACCCACACTGGAGCAGTTCATGAAGAACTGCAGGCTTTGGGAAGGGTGATCTCACACTGGAGAAGTTTGTGGAGAACTGTCTTCCCGTGAGAGGGACCGTGTGTTGGAGCAGGGGAAGAGTGTGAGGAGTCCTCTGAGAAAGAAGGAGCAGCAGAGACATCATGAACTGATCACAACCCCCATTCCCTCTGCACTGATGGGGAGGTGGGGGTGGTGCAGGAAGTAGGGAATTTGGAAGTAAAGTTGGAAATGTAATGCTGCTGTCTGTGATCCTGACTACCTCCTGCAGACTTGGCTCTTCCTCAGTGAGAGCTCCTCTCTCCTACCAATGTGTCACAGGATGGGCTGTCACTGATGAACACAATAGAATTTATGAAGCTTAAACCTGAATTGCTTTTCCACATTGTCCTCAGTCAGGGTGTGATTCTCTCTGTTGAATCCTTGCACTGTTGTGCCATGGCACAGCTTCTGTTGTCATCACCCAAGAGGTTCACACAAGTTCAGTCACCTACAGCATATCTCTTTGCAAACTGTAGCCAACAGCAGTGACACACAACCTTCTTAAAGCTACATGATCTTTAATCTTAGTTAGAAAACGGGACACCAAGAAAATAAGTATTTGAAGAGAAAATGCGAGTCAGTTTTTCTTTTCTCAGGTTTTCTCCTGCTGCATTAGAAGCCTGTAAAGGGGACTTTGTCTCCTGGAGGCTTATGAGTCATTGCATTCTGAGGCAGTTCTGACCTCTTGTAATCTTGCTGTAAAACTTCCGTGTCTGAGTCTCCCCTCCTGGGGGGGAAATTGTCTCCAGGCTCAGTGTGGTCTGAGTTACAGCATCAAGGTAACAAGGCAGAAAATGCAAAGCTGTAGAAGTTGTTAATTCCCCCCTGTGTGTGTGTTTCCTGACAAACCTGTAACAATCCATGAAGCTGTTGCAGTCATCAGTGCTTATAATAATTTTTACACATTCTGTAAACAAGTCACAGAGATAAATTTAGCAACAGTAAGGTGTTAGTCAAGCACACACAGCAATGAGAAATGCAGATCCATTCTATGTTTTCATTTCTTCTGTTTCTCTTGCCTGGCTTTTCTGAAGCCTTTGTTTCCCTGGTGCATCTGTTTTTCTGTTCTTCATTTTCTCCATTTCTTCTCTTCCCAGAAAGTCACTGCATTTTATGCTGCATATAATAAATATACGTATTTCACAGTTACAGATTATTTGTTTACATTTACATAGAATTAATATAAATATTTTACATTTAACTTAGTCACGGACAATCTTTATTATCTCTGTACCTAGGCACTTCTGTTTTAGATTCGGTATTGTGGGATGATCTGCCAAAGTTTCCAAAAAAGGTTAAAAACACTGGAATAAAAACAAGACCGTGAAGAGCCCCAAACAAAATAACAAGGAACATGATCTTGAAAAATGTCCTAAAGATGTAGGTTTTTGCTGCAGCCAGGACAACTACTCCTAATATAGTAGAAACTGCACCTTGTAATACTGGGTAACCTAGTAGGGACAGAGCATCAATTGCCCTGTTGTTGGCTGTTGACTCTCTACTCACAACAAAGGCATAGGAAACATGAGCAGAAAAATCCACTGAAAACCCTATACAAATGACCAGGTTGATCATGGATATGGAATCTAGATTGATGTTCCAAAATGTCATGAAGCCAGCAACACCAACTATAACAGAAGCTATAGCAAAAGTCACCCACAAGCAACACAATGGGTTGGGAATAAGCAGAAGGGAGACAACAAGCATTGCCCCAGCAGCAACAATGACATTCTGGATGGTGTTCTGCACTATTACCAGGTACTGGTCATAGTAGATGAATGCTGGGTGGTACACCGTTAATGGAATACTGCACCACTTGGCTGTCTCTCTCAACTGCTTTACAAGATTCTTCTCATCAATGGCTGAGGTCACATTCACCGTCTGGATGAAGAAACGTGAAGCTTCTATTTTATCATGAGTCTTGTTAATGTCCCACTCAAAAGTCTGAACATACTGGAACAGTTCAGTTAAGTTATCAATGAAGGTATCCTTATCATTTATATTTAGTGACTGTTGTTTGGCATATTCTGTGTATGCCCTTAGCCATGACTGTGAAAAATTCTTATCTACATAGGAAATGCCCTCTAAATCCTGTGTGCAGTTCTCAATGCTGAGACGAACTGTCTCATTCCAGTAATCTACACTTTCAGTAACAATAACCATGACCCTGGGCCCATATGCTGAGAAGTATTTGTCATTGTCATCATAGTATGGAATAACATAAGAGTCATCATTTGCCAGGTTTCGAAGATCGATACCTTCCTTGATCTGAGTACATCCATAAATACTGCCGCCCAAATACACCCCATACAGCAACACCACAAGTGGCTTGATACATTTATTTGTTAAAAAAGGGCCGTAATACTTTGTAAAGAACACGCTCATTGGATGTTCACTCTCTGGCTTAGGTGACTGCCCAGAGCAGTTGCCTATACAGCAAGCATTGTATAGGCAGGACTTTTCAGCCTGGTCTTTATCCACAGGCATACAAGTTAGCCAGTGGCGTTTTCCTTGCTCCCTTTTATGATTTAATACAATAATTGCCCCAAAGAAGGTCATAGTATACATATAGCAGAAGACAAAGGCAGTGCCTGTATAGAGGCAAAATGATCTCACAGATGGGAAAGCAGTCCAGGTGCCAATGAAGAAGGCCAAAACATCTGTGAGAGTGGTGATGGTCACAGAAAGTGCTGCTTCTGAGTAGGTCTCAACCAGCAGAAATTTGACATCAGGTTCATCTTTCTTTCTTAAACTTTGTTCCCAGGAAGCGATCATGATGAACATGTCATCAACACCAACTCCTGCAGGAGCAGAAAGTGTTAACACTGCATTGCACATGGCAGCCTCCACTAATGCCCAACACAAGTACAAAACTATTCACATTTAAGTCTGCATAAAATTTTGGAAAAGAAAGCTAGGCTATTGACATTGCTGTAGTGCTGATGGGGGGGGAATCATTTGTGCGTAGCTGAATTTATTACATTTCAGAAACTCCTGGTGGCCTGATATGTTGATCCTTCACACTACTCTGCTGAAGGACTGAGCGCACCTAGTCCACCTCTGATATGTGTTGTACCTGCTGTCCAGGTGTCCAGTGATGTAGATTTAAATGAATTCTTTATTCTGATACTCAACTATCCTTATCACTGGAAGTGCCCCCCATTACCTCTGGAATCTTTTTTATCACTATAGCAAATTAGACCGATAACTTTTTGCTCTGCCTTCAGCAGACAGAACAGTTGATGCCATATGGAAGAACAGTGATCCCAGTTTTCCAGTGGTTCATTTATTCATGCTTTCCGCTCTTCACTTGCCTTCTCTCCAGTTAATCTTTGAGCGTTTATTCATGATTTATTATTCATTTATCTTCACATTTATACTGCTGTGCTCACATATATTACCTACCGCTCTTCACTTGCCTTCTCTCCAGTTAATCTTTGAGCGTTTATTCATGATTTATTATTCATTTATCTTCACATTTATACTGCTGTGCTCACATATATTACCTACAGAGTCCTGGGAAACCCTGCCAGGACTGGATCATGGGCTAGAGTTTTTTCTAAGACAAAAGAGTAAGTCAGCCTCAGCTTAAAAAGGAAGAGCCAATGTGCTTCTCTCAGCCCTGCTAACAATCAAGATTTTAATCATAGACCTCTCAGTATTTTGCCACTGTTGGTCTATCAAGGGCTGTTTTATTCCCTGAAAATTAATCACACAAAAAAGGAAAGCAAGACCACATGAACAGGGGAGCAAGCATAGATGATAGTGCTAAGCACAGAAGAATAAATGAAGTCAGTATCTGCTGCCTGAACAGGCAGTTGGCAGTAGATATGCAAAGACGAATTAGGCCGCACATCAAAAGGTACTACTGGATGGTAGCAAGCAGGCTGCTTCCAGAAAGCAGGCAGGCTTCAAAGCAGTTTATATGAAGTACTGATAATTTGTTTGCTTTAATGCAGGGAAAAGTCTGCATGTTATTTACAAAGATCTGAAGAAACTGGCGTAAGCCCTTTCCCAAGTATACGAAAGGGTCTTTCTGAGGTGTATAGCTTCTGCAATTGATAAGCAAACAAAAGCAGATACAAAATGCATTCGAATTATACAGGAAACAAAGAAACGTCATGCGCCCCAAGGAGCATTTGCATTAGACATCTAGTATGATGTCTAGCACAGCCTCTATCATCCCAGGAGTTCCATGTGCTTCCTTCTGCATATCATATGACTTTATCATATAGGAGACCACTTAAAGATTTTAAAAGCAGTAATTTATTTGCAGCAACATTATCTAATGTTATTTGGAAAGTTCAGCACTGGCTGTCAAGCAGTCTGTGCAAATGTGATGATACTTCCTTGCATTTCTAGGGGGGAGCTGGTGGCATGAATGGTGCATCACTTCAGCTGTATAGGTGAATAAGACTGTTAAGTACACAGTCATTGTACTGCAGAGGAAATTTCACATCCTAACAAAACGGTTTTCTTATTTGAAATTATGAAGTTCTGCTCATTGTTTAAGCCATATTCAGGCCTAAGTTTATCCCACCAAAGACTACACTCTAAAAATGGGATACAAAAACTCATGGCAACTTACTCCCCATATTCACCTCATAATTCAAGTATTGGGTTAAGTCAGTGCTAGTGTAGCACGAGCTGCATGCTGACCACATGTTCATGGTGCTGCTGTTGAGCTATCCTGAGGCTGAGTAACAGCAGAGAATTAGGGAGTTCTCACTGTACTGCCAACAGAAGTGGCCAGGAGGTGAATGGTTTGGGGAAAACCTCTGCACCTGCTTAAATTTCTGACAAATTCAGCAGCCCCATAGAATGGTATTTCAACAAACTGGTTTGGAGTAGACAAACTTCTGGAGAGCTAATATTCGTAAATATGGTGCAAGTATTGGAGAGTGCGAGGCGTCCCTGCCCATGGCACGGGGGTTGGAACTTGATCTTAAGGTCCTTTCCAACCCTAACTATTCTATGATTCTATGAAATGCTTATAGTGCACCTACAGAAAACAGCAGTGACAGAACCTGGTTGAGCTCACCTCATGTATTAGCACAAGCTAAATAAGTAACTAATCATCATGGCTAAATTACCAGGGATATCAGAACAATGCCAGAAGTGCTAACCTTACCACCCTCTCATTTATAGCTTTCATGCCTTAGCAGTGGGACTACAGCAGGCATCATTTTGGGGGAAGAGCTGCCCTTCTGCTGTAGCCCAGCTGCAGTCCCAGAAAGGGTACCCTGAGCCCCTGCCTGCAGGAGCTGAGCATCTCCTCTCCTCACTGCAGGACAGAGCTGCATTCGACTTGGTGCTCACATTAAGTAAGAGCCATACCGCCAGGTTGTTTTAACTCCGCTTTAGCCTTTATGCCTGAATGCCACTCACTTTTTCTACTTACCTAGAATAAGAAATGGTGCATTTGCTACTGTGATCACAAACGGCACTCCACAGAAGAGCAGCAATCCAAAGCTGCTTAATACAGCTAAACCGGCAGAAATCACTCCAAAGCATGCAAGCCAAACATTATTTCTTATACAACTCAGTCTGAAAATATTTTAAAGAATATATTAGTTACATGTCAAATATTTCACCAAGCTGCTTGGCATGACAAGTGCACAAATACCAGTGATACCCTCTATGTGTAGGGAACACTTGATAAAAGCTACTAGGAGGTGTGAGCATTGGATAAGATTAACTTATATAGGAGGTGCTAAATTCATTATTAATGCTGGCCAGTTACGTACATAAGTGTAAAGATGTGTACCAGTCTTTGCATCAATAACAAGAGAGCTGGCAAATGAAGATATATGTAAGCTCTTCCTTTTAGAGGTCAGATTTAGGGTGACCCCAAAAAATAATGAATTTTAGAAGCTCTGTCCTTTTACATGGATTCTTGGTGTGGCACCACTGTAGTACGAAGCATCTCCCAGGCAGTAAGTCCTGTGTAGAGGATCTTTCTTTTCAAACAGCCATTTGCTAAGACACTTCCAAGAACTGGCTCAAGGATTCACCAAGAAATGCTCCCAGTGGGGAACTTCACACCACACTGAGGGGGTAAATAAAGAGTTACTTCTTGCCTGGTCAGGAATGTTTTCCAGGCTGTACCATTTCTGAGCTGTAAGAGACTCTCAAGGTAAGAAGTGTGTATTGATGGAACCACCCTTACTCTGTCTGCGCTCACAAACGGCCATGTGTGACAGCTGAAATCATACAACCTAAGGGCATGATGCTTGATGCAAGCACTAAACCAATAAGCCTACCCTCTGAGTACTTTCTTTCTCAAGCACAGCTATAGGGTTGTCAAATGTGCAATGGTTCGCCCTCAGCCAGCACAAAGAAGGCAAGCTGAGTTCCCTGTGAGGAGCAGGTAAAGGCTCAGACTCTCCCAGCAAGCAGAATACCTAAAGCTGTACCCAGACTTGCAGCGATCTCTGCAGCTTGTGCGCATTCAGCTGTACTCTGAGCAGCTGGCAGAAAAAGTGTGCAAACAGATCTTAACATGGCATACTTCCTCCTCTTGCTCCCCTGTGTTCTTCCCCTTTGTAACTGACCCTTGTGGGCAGGATGAAGATAGAAGCCATGAAAGTAGCAGAACAACCTTAGGAACAGCACTTATTTCTTCCCTCTCCCCCAGACGACAGCTTTTCTGCATCTATTTTGTGAATGCCTCCACATGCCAAGACGAGTTGTAAACTTATCCAACAGAAGTGCGTGTGCAGATTCTGCTGCTGCCAGGCTGGCTAGATCATGCTGTTGAACCCTCCCACACAGGGTAAAGTAAAACCTGGTCATAATTAAAAATGTTTACTTTGGCACAGTGTTTTTCAGTGCCAAAGCTGCAGCACCTCAGATCTCTTCAAAAGATAAAGTGTAGGGGGGTTCAATTTAAATAGCTCCAAAACCATTACTACAAAAAGGATTCTTATGAGGTGAGGACTACAGAAATGACTGATAGCTTCAGAGAGCAGAGAAATGGGAGAAGGACTTCTTACAAGGGTATATAGTGACAGTACATGGGGGAATGGGTTTAACCTGCAAGAGGGGAGATTTACATTAGACATTGGAAAAAATTATTCTCTATGAGGTGGTGAGACATTGGAACATCCTTAGCTTAAAAGGTATTTTACCTTAGGCAGGAGACGACTGAAAAGGTTATTGTCAAGAAATACGTTACAGAGAAGAGTGGGATGACACTCTTGGTGTTTCCCTCAAACTCCAGCTGTCTGGACAGCGAGGTGAAGTAAGTCACCTGTTAAAATAACAAGGAAAGAAAAGGTGAAGCGCTTGCACTCTTTTTCTTGGTCTTTTCACACACGCACTGGCAATACTGGCACTCAGGCCCTCACAACCTGCACTCTATCCTCGCTCTTCCCTCCACCATCTCCTATCCTTTCCGGCGATGGAGCTGCCCAGGCACTTCGGATCTCGCCGGCCCCCGCGCGCCCGCAGCCCCCTCGCAACCCCCCCCCCCCTCCCCCTTGGTACCTGAATGGAGGAGAAGCTCATCTCCGCCAGGTCCGACGGGGCGTCCTGCAAGAAGTCTTCCAGCCACCGCCTGCTCTCCGCCACCTCGGGGCCGTCCTCCCGCAGGTAATACACCAGCTTCAGCGCCCGCGCCGACAGCACCCGCCCGCTGGCGTCCGTCCGCACGCCGCCCAGCGCGGTGCCCAGGAAGAACGGGCCGCTCCCGGGGAAGGTGAGCTCCCCCAGGGCGGCCGCCTCCTCGTCGCCCAGCATCGGCAGCAGCGGGTTGGGGCTGGCGCAGACGCCGTCGCTGCGGGCGCAGACTTGCTCGTAGCCTCTGGCTCGCATCGCCTTGTCCAGCTTCTGCACATCGTTCCGCGCCGCCGGGGCCAGCACCGAGCTCCCGTTCGCCGCCACAGCGATGAGGGCGGCGTAGGCGCCCTCGGTGGGCAGCTGCTCAAGGGAGAAATGCTCCGAGTCGTTGGTAGGGAAGTGCTGCCGCACGAAATCGCGCTCAGCCTTGGCGGGCCCCCCGGTCGGTGTGAACTGCCCCTTGATGTCGTTTGCCTGCCGCTGCGGTAAGAAGAGGAAGCCGGGGCCCAGCCCGCCCGACAGCAGCAGCGGCACCAGCACGAAGGGCCAGGGGCAAGCAGCCACGCTGCTCCCCAGCCCTTCGAAGAGCCGCCTCAGCGGCCGCTCCAAGCAATTGGTGTTGCGGCAGGAGCAGCCCTCCCCGGGATGCTGCGGCTCCGCCATGGGTCAGGCAGAGGCTCGGGGTGCCGGCGCGCCTCACGCCGGGTGCCCGCGCTGCGGGGTCCTGCTGCGAGGCGTCCTGCAGCGTCTTTGCAGAGCCGCCTTCTGCCCGACGGGGCCGCGGAGGCAATGAACGTTTTTCAGCGGCGTGGCCGGGGCCGTCCCATCTGTGACTCACAGGGCCCTCCGCCGCCTCCCCGGGGCTGGCAGGCGGGGACACGATGCTCCCCCCGCCTCGCAGCGGCCCGGGCTCGGGTCTCCGGCGGGCATGGCCAGCAGCGGGCTCGGTACCAGTACAGCGCCCATCGTGCGGAGTGCTGCCCAGAGCCCGGTTCCGCCGCCGCGCAAGCCCTCGCCTACGGGGCAGGCTGCAGGTCCCGAGCTGCTATGCGCTGCCCTGCACTGTGACTTCGTTCTCTAAACTTAACACGGTTGAGTCAGAGAACCATGGAATGGTTTGGGTTGAAAGGAATCTAAAAGCTCACCTAGTTCCACCCCTCTTGCTACAGGCAGGGACACCTTCCACTAGAACAGGTTGCTCAAAGCCCCCTTTTTTACTGTTTTCCCCGAATCTGCTGCAGTCACTACTTCATAGAATCATATAATTTTTTGGGTTGAAAGTGACCTTTAAAGAATTGTCTAGTCAAACCCTTGCAGTGGGGGGAGCAGCCTCTTTCCACCTGCCTTTACATCAGGCTGCCCAAAACCCCATGCAGCCTCCTCTTGAACACTCCCAATGACGAACACCTTGGACACCTTCTGTAAGTTTTAATTAGAATTGTCTTCTGAGGTAAGAGAGGGAGTTCAGTTTTGCATGTCATCTGTAGCTACCGAGAAGCACTTAATTTCTGAGAAAGGCAATATATCCATCTTAAGGGAATTGTCACTAGGGACTATTCAGCCTGGGATCAAAACATAGAAAGTAGTTATGTATGTTTTGCTGTGTTTTCTCTCTTGGTAAACAAGTTTAATGAACAGGGAAGTGAGAGCTGAAGAAATAAAAGACTTTGAAATGAGGTTTAGTGATTGCAATGGGCAAGCCACAAAAATCTCTGTGGTACACCAGAGCTTTATGCAGTAACAAGGATAGCATCTTCCACAAGCTAGAAAATACCCTGTGCCTGGTGATCTTAAGGTAAGTAACAGTGATTTGAGTGCCCTCTGGCTAAAGAGAACATTGAGCTGGGATGGGACTCGTGTGGGGAGTTGTCTAGCCTACTAGCTCATGCCTCACGGGCAAGCACTTCTTGCCCTCCTTTGAAAGAAGCAACTCTATCCTGTTAATTCTCTCTCTCTTTGCAACTCCTGCCAGTACTTGCAACGAAAAGTTCTAGGTATTACTTCTCTCTCATTCTAAGGAGACAGGCTTGCCGCCGGTGAGCATAAGGCAGCTAGCCAGGCTCTGAGCAGTGTTACACATTTCCCATTGTCCCAACATTTAGCACAGTCTGGACCCTGGTGATTCTCTTTTCCATGTGCAGGTGTCCTGAGACAGGTACATCGGTTCTGAATTTCTCTGTTGGAGGGAGACACTGAGAAGCTGCTTCTCATTGCTCCTACCTTATTGAAATCTAAGTTTGTAAATGGATCTGACTCCAAACTGGTAGTGTCTACCACATCATGTTCTCATTTTCCTTGAATGGATTTATGTCATGTTAGAGCAATGTTGTGGTTTGACCCCAGCCACAACTAAGCACCACACAGCTGATAACCCACTCCACCCTCAGTGGGATGGGGAGAGAATGAGAAAGGTTGAAGTGGGAAAACTCGTGGGTTGAGATAAAGACAGTTTAATAGTAAAGCAAAAGCTGCAGGTACAAGTGAAACAAAGAATTCATTCACCACTACCGTGGACAGGACATCTCCAGGAAAGCAGGGTTCTGTCACTCGTAATGGTTACTTGGGGAGACAAACACCATCACTCCAAACATCCCCCCCATTCCTTCTTCTCACAGCTTTATATGTTGAGCATAATGTTGTATTGTATGAGATATCCCTTTGGTCAGTTGGGGTCAGCTGTCCTGGCTGTGTGCCCTCCCAGCTTCTTGTGCACCCCCAGCCTCCTTGCTGGTGGTGTGAGGAGCAGAAAATGCTTTGACCCTGTGTAAGTGCTGCTCAGCAGTAATGAAAACGTCCCTGTGTTACCAACACTGTTTTCACTACAAATCCAAAACATCACCCCATACTAACCATGGAAAAATTAACGAACCAGCACAAATAACAGCTCTTCACATGGGTGGGATCTGTCCTCAGTAAAAAAGGGGATAGGCTTCTTGATGTCATGTAGACACTTGAGTTCTTGTCAAAGAGTTACCCAGCTGGAAAAGGTCACCTCTCTTACTGGAGAAAGGTACTCCAGAGAAAAGTAGACCTGTGTCTGAGAATAAACTACAGACACCCATCTATCCCCCTAGACAGGCACCAAGAAGACTTCTAGGATAATCTGTCAGTGGATCAGATTGTGAGTGATCCACTGACATCACAGCAGACATGAAGAGAGGGGGTCCAGCTGAATGTTTTCACTGTGAAAAACTGCCATAAAGGGTTACTGATTTTTTTTTAAGCTCAAAAAGGCAGAAAATAAAAATTGACCACTTGTCATAGCCAGCTTCGTTCTGGCTCCACAGGAGGTGGTAATGATGGTGAGGCAGGAAATAGAATCATAGAATCATAGAATAGTTTGGGTTGGAAGGGCCCCTTCTAGGAACTGAGAGGCCGCAATAAGGTCTTCCCAGAGACTTCTATTCTCCAGGCTGAACAACCCCAACTCTCTCAGGCTTTCAAAATAGCCTGGTGGGAGGAGCTGCCTCATCAGGGTACCCAGTACTTTTGGCACAGGTTAGTGCCTTTAAGTTAACTCTGGGATGTGGGGGTTGACTTATGGCATGTGAAGGTGGCTCCACCAAGTCTCAATTCAGAGTGATCTTCAAGCATGAGGTACACTCCAGTCTTCTGTCCAACAATCTGGTTTCTTGTCCTTGTTCCCTGGCCTATTCTTGCATTTTATATTGACTTCTGATAGGATTAAATCTGAAATACTCCTTGGAGCAGGGCCAGGAACTGGACTACAGGACTTCCAGCAAGTCAAGCTTTCCTGTGTGGATGAAGGTCCAACCTCCCTCCTCATTGCATTTTCTGGAAGTTCAAAAGTGAGATTCTGGCAAATTACTGTTTGGACACTCTCAGTGAGGCAGCAGTGGTGATGACCACAGTGAACTCGGGGTTTGAGCTCAGCTCATCCCTGTGTGTTGGCTTCCAAGCCCAGGGACACCAAACAACAGCCTCCAGCCCTGGCCAGTCCTGGCAGGGCTTGGCACCCAGTCAGCCATGATCTTCCAAGGGAGATTGAAAGGCTGTAAGGAGCATGGTGACCAGGACCGTAGCGCAGCAGTTTGTGTCAGGGGATCTCTGCAGACTGCACAGTATCTCAGGGAAGTACTAAGTGCTCTAGGTCTCTGCTACGGTGGTGTGCACTCAACTCAGAGCCAAACTCACCCTGTCTGCTGAAGCAGCCCCTGAGAAGTCTGATGTTTCCACTCAGACACAACTGGTAAGGAAAGAGATATCAGTACAGGTGGCACCCTGTGATGGATGCCCAGATAACTCTCACGAAGGTAAAGCTAGTACCTGCACAAAATCTGCACAAGTTGAGGACCTGTTGTGGCAGTTGGCAGAGCCACAAGAGACAGTGGATAGGCTGCACAGTATTAGAGGGGCTGAAATAGAGAGAGATACATGGCTTCACAACCATGTACCTACAGAGGACACTGCTGAGTCTGAGGCACTTTGGACCCTAGTGACCCACAAAAGCAGGGCTTCAACTCAACACCCGCCCTCCAACATCCAGATCAATAACAGGTATGATGCTTTAAAGACTTTAGATATCCATGAGCAATGCCCTCAAGGAGAGCCTGCATCAGCAGTGCATGGTGGTTACCATAAAAAGAAACATTGAACGATCATAATGGACAAATCGTTGTTGAAGGGCACTGAAGTGCCCATTCGCTGGCCTGATAGGGAGTTGCAAGAGGTATGCTGCTGACCAGGGACAGGACCTGTGATGTTGCTGAGAGGGTTCCCAGACTTGTAAAGAGCATGGACTACTCCACGATGTTACTTCTTCATGTGGATACAAATTACTCAGCAAGCCAAAAAATAGGTAGGATCAATGAAGACGATAGAGCCCTGGTGAGGTAGGCAAAAAACACTGCTGCCCAAATCACCTTCTTGTCTATCATACTGTTCTGTGAAGTGGGGACAGCCAGAAGCAGATGCATAGTGCAGATCAGTGACTTGCTTCATGGCTGGAACTGTCGAGAAGGTTTTGGCTTCTGTGACAATGGTTCACGCTTCAGTGATTGTAGACTGATAGGGAAGGATGGACTCCATCTGTCTAGAAGGGGCAAGAGAATCTTTGGGCTCAGGCTGGCCAATTTGGTGAGCAGGCTTTAAACTGTAGGACTTAGGGGTTGGGGTCCAGAATGGCAACACTCATGTCAATGCTTCCTCCTGAAGAGTAGATCTTGCCAACCAGTGCAGTGAGAGATATTCCTTAACTGCCTCTCAAGATGAGGAACAAAGGGCTACATAAGGTTACATCATCGATTTTTTTTACTGCATATGCTCAAGGAAGGGTGTTTTGACCTGTGATGGGTTGTTTTTCTCTGCCTTTGGTACCATAATCTATAATGAATGGATTTTAATTAGAAAATAAATTACATTCCTTGAAATTCCCTGAAAGAGTAAATGGTATTTGTCTGTGATGATATTGTACTGGAATTTCTCTTGACACAACTTGGGCCAGTTGGTTCTTTTCCATTCCAAGCACATCTCCCAGAATAGTCTGGCTCTGCCCTCTCTGCGCCTTCTCATCACATAGCAGAAGACAACAGGAAGATTCATTTCATCCTTGGTCTTTTCCAGACTTAATCTAGCTCTCTTGGCCTGTTACATTGTGTGCTCCAAGCATGCATTAATGAAAATCCTGATTTGCTCTGTATTTCATGGGCAGAAAATACGTCTGTGATTTCTGAACTTCCAAGAAATCCCTGTGACTTACAGCAATTTCCATATACACCTGCAGAGATCTTCTAGATTCATGTTATTTGAAATAGAATGCCAGGAGATAGCATTTCATATGAGTAATTCTGCTTTCTCGAAAACCTTGTCTGAAACTCTATCTTAATTGTTCCATTGTTTGGAATGTCCAGCTTACAAATGAGAAATGATTTTTTCTTTGCATTGCTTTATTTTGTATTAGATTAATATTCCTTACCTGCCTTTTATTTCTCAGCTCTCTGATTCCATTGAAAATTGGGGAGATCAGAGTTTCATAATTTGTTGTAAAGTAAAATAAATGTCACAGAATCACAGAGTAGTTCAAGTTGGAGAGACATCTGGAGATCTAGTCCAACCTGCCCTGTTGAAGGGTCAATGAGAGCAGGTTGCTCAGGATGTTGTCCAGTCCAGTTTTGAACATCTTCAGGGATGGATACTCCACATCCTTCTGGGCAACTTGTTCCAGCACCTGGGGCGCTCATTGTAAGAACATTTCTATATGATTCTTCCAGCTATATGGGTACTCTAGAAAAGGTGTAAAACTTCCTATGAATGCCAGTATGGGCCAGATCGTCACTCAGGAATCTCAGGACTGAACTTCTCCTGTTTGTCTATTGTCATAAAGTCTTTGAGTTCAGTGGCAGACTCCTACTCTGTAGTGAAGTGTGACACAAACAAGTATCAGAAAGCACTGTTTTTTAATTTCAAAATAAAGAGCTTTGTGCTTACACCAGAGATGATGTTTGTAGTTTTGAATTCTCAGTCAGAGCAGAGACGACTTATACCTGCCCCTGTCTTTGGAATGCCAAGACAGAGGAGCATTTCTATATCCAGGCTGCACATGGGAAGTGCTTTGCCAATTGTGTAAGAGGCACTGGACTCTGCAATAAAAAGTGACATCAAGAAGTGTTTTATCCTGTTCCTTCCACCATAATGCAGCATCAGGTATGCCTGCGCCATTTCTGAAAGAAATTTGTCTAACCTGTTCTTTACAGTGCCTACCATAGTACCTGACAACGAGATGAAAGTCTTCTCCCCCTCCCTTCCCCACTTCCTTTCCCTCTTTCTGTCCTCTCCTCTCCCTGTCCTCTCCTTTGTCCTCTGTTCTCTCCTTTCTTTTCCTCTCCACTTCTCTATTCCCTCTCTCCTCTCCTGTTCTTTCTCTCCTTTCTGAATGAGACAGGATGCCCTGTGGGCTGCCTAGTTACTGCCTCTGTTTGCCTGCACGCTTGGGTGAAACAATAGGACTTTGTTACCTGCGCCATGCAGTCACAGTCCGTGGCCCTGAGGTTACATGACTGCAGTTTCCCTGGAAAATGCCCAATTTCAGACCCCTGTATCCAAAGCAAGCAGTCTAGTTGTCAAGCTGTGGGCTCAGCTGAGAGATGTGTGCGCTCTGTCCCCTCATTGTGCAAGAAAGAATCACACATCAAGAAAATGCCCACAAAGGAGCAATGGAGGGTACGGTGGCCTGGTGATAAGGGCGTCCAGATGGCAGGTGAATTCCTCATTTCCATATATTCTAAACAGATAAGGATGGCTTATCTGGCTAGAATATATGATTCCAAAGAAAACCTTGACGTTAATCTGGCATAGTGACCCGGAACCAGCATGTTTATTCAAGTTGAAGATCTGCTTTTCCTTGTTTTGGGAGCACACAGTGACCCTGTGAAATTTCTATCCTCTGAGCACTGGCAGGATGAATGGCTGCTGCTCCTCTGCTTGATGATGAGACTGGTATCTGTGGTGAGTATGGTAACCTGAGGCACTATATAGGAGGGGACAATGTCAACAGAGGCAGCCATGTTGTGCAAAAAGTTGTTACTGACGTACATGTCTCTGAGCTGTCAATACATGTTAAGCATATTCTGAGGCCATCTCTGTATAATGCCTGGAATTTCTGCATCCATTTGAGTTTCGTTTTTTATTTATTAGGAAGAATGAAATTGCATAAGTATTTTAAATGTCTGAGTGATGCACTGTTTCTGTTGTACATTATAGTGACAAACAGAATTTCAGCTCATCAGTATTAGGATAACAAAAAGGCAAGGTGAACTGCCAGATTTTATTACTCCGGGAATATTTCTTTTCAACCTGACATAAAGAGAAATTCCTATCTTCACTATAATTTCAGAATCATGAGGTTTTCCATGGGGACCACTCTAAATTTTACTTTAAAACCCTGAGTGCTAAGAGTGTGATAACGTGAGACTACTGAAGAACCTAATCAACTTTTGTACTCATACTGCCTTAGAAAAGGAAGCATATCATTTCACTTTCTTTAATGCATATAAACAATTTCACAACTTACTTCCATGAGAACGGTAAGAAGTTTACCTCTTTAATCAATGTCTTATATATAAGGAGTGTGTTGTCTTTGTAGGCTGTGTTTTCATCACATACTTGTTCATAAGCTTCCTCATGAAAAGGTCAGTCAGGTCTTTAAGATCTTCAGGAACTGTAAGTGCATGTTATTTATGGAGAAAAACTGCAGAGTGAAACTACAGTGCCTCTCTCTTTTGCTATGATCAAACAATGTTTGTCCTTTGCTTGTGATTTTTTGAAACACTAACTTACTATTTTGAATAATTATACATCAGAGAATACTGATCTGAGAGCTCAGATACACCACAAAGACATCAAAGGGCCTAACATAAGCATTTATTCTGTTATTCATATATTGGATGACCTTTCATAGCTCTCCCCGTTTCATTTATGGGAAGGTTATTTTATACTTCCCTGAGATGGAAAGTTTCTGCCAGCTGCACAAACAATCTAATTATTGCCCTTCTGCACCAGTGCTTCTGTGCCAAAAGGACATTACAGAAGCCATTTCCTTCTCAGGTCAATCCAGAATTTCCTGGAATTTACCTTTATTTATTCTGGGTGTGATACCAGAGTAATATAATTTTCTGTTACTGATGTAAACATGGAACCATACGAAGTCTGTTTGTGTGGCTCTGTCTGTGACTACATATTTTTATTCATATGTGTATTTAAACTTTTTTTGGGAGCCAGAATATTTGCAGAAATGTCAGTACCTGGGAAACCTGCTTTAAATATCATGTATATATTAAAATACATATAATATATATATACAAGGAAACCTGTAGAGACTTTCAGCTTCTTGAATTCCTGTCAGATTGGGAGCTCATTGCCTAAAATGCTGACACATCACACAGAGACTGCATGTCCTTGGAAAAAGACCTCTTCAGTCCCTGGATAGTGCCAGCCGTGTTACATAGTGCTTCTCATAAATGAACTAGAGTGCATCCTGACACCACCTTTGTCTTTCCCTAGTACCTTCATCTTTCTTCACCCTTTTCTTTTTCTTCGCCTACTGCAATAATTGTTCAGGGAAATCACTCCTGTTCAGTTAGCAGTCTTCCCAGATTACTAATTGTAAGATATAAATGTAATCCTGGCCTTCTTCCTTTTCACTTCTCTTTCTTGGATAGGAATTATCCTCTAACTGAAAGAGTTCTTTTCCTTCCTTTCCTAGTCCATTCCTTCCTTGTTCATTGCTTCCACTTGGAGTGGGAATGCAGTGACCACCTGCATTGGTCAGATAGCCAGCTCTCTTCAATGCTCCACTGCCTTTGTTGACCAGACCTCCATAAACTGTAAAAGGTGCTCAGACATTCATCTCCAGTGTAAACGGATGCTTAATACTGTCACAACATAGAATGGGTGGGCAATTCTAGGCAAAGATGCTTCAATTTATGTGTGCTACGTTTAGTACTTAAATCTAGAGCAGATTCGCCCCTCGCAGTTCATGTGCCTTTCTGCTATTTCAATAAAGCCTGTTTAGAAAAACAATTCATTATAAAGTACTGTTCTGACAATAAAGCAAAAGTAAGGCTATACAGATTCTTCTCCACCATTTTAAGATTGCAGGATTACAGAAACGAGTTTTATGAAGAGCAAAGCTGGCACATCCAGAGAACAATGGTCAATGGTTCAGTGTCTGGATGGAGATCGGTGATGAGTGGTGTCAGTCAGGGTACCATAGTGGGACCAGTCCTGTTCAATATCTTCATCACAACAGACAGTGGGATCAATTGCGCCCTCAGCAAATCTGCAGATGACACCAAGCTGAGTGGCACAGCTGACATGCTTGAGGGACCTGGACAAGTTTGAGAAGTGGACCCATGTGAACCTTGCAAAGCTCAACAAGGCCAAGTGTAAAGTGCTCCACATGGGTTGGGGCAATCCCCAGTATTAACGAAGTCTGGGGGATGGGGAGGATTGAGAGAAACTCTTGTGGAGAAGGAACTGGAGGTACTGGTGGATAAGAAATGGTATGGCTCAGCAGTGTGCGCTTGCAGTCCAGAAAGACAACTGAATCCTGGGCTGCATCAGAAGGAGCATGGCCAGCAGGTCAATGGAGGTGATTCTGCCCCTGTACTCCACTCTCATGAAACTCCACCAGGAGTACTGTATCTGGCTCTGTAGTCCTCAGCACAGGAATGACGTGGACCTGTTGGAATAGGTTGGGAGAAGTATCACAAAAATGATCAGAGGGGCTGGAGCACCTCTCCTTTAAGGAAAGGCTGTGAGAATTTGGACTGTTCAGCCTAGAGAAGAGAAGGTTCCAGGAAGACCTTATTGTGGCCTTTCAATACTTAAAGGGGGCTTACAGGAAAGACGAAAATAGATTTTTTAGCAGGGCCCGTTGTGATAGGACAAGGGCTAATGGTTTTGAACTAAAAGAAGGGAGATTTAGAGCAGATATAAGGAAGAAATTTTTTATGATGCTGGTGGTAAAAAACTGGAACAGGTTGCCCAGAGAGGTTTTAGATGCTCCATCCCTGGAAACATTCAAGGTTGGACAGATGTCTGAGCAACCTGATGTAGTTGAAGGTGTCCCTGCTCATTGCATGGCCTTCAAAGGTCCCTTCCAACCAAAATCATTCTATTATTCTATTTGAAGTCCCTTTGAGGTCTCATGTGTTATTGTGAGTGGGCTGAGTTAAAAATATCAGTTAACAAAAGACCAAGCCATTCTTCCTTCTTGGGGAGGACTGCATTAATGATGTGGAACGGAACACCAGCAGGCAGGAAGAGCAAAGGAGTGATTAGTTTTGTCACAACAGTACATTGTTCTTCCTTTCCCAAAGTCTCCTTGAATATTTGTAACTCCCTGTCTTCCTTTCTCAGCTTTGTGATGGCCCTCTAGGAGAGTTCATGTCATGCAAGAAATGCAAGATAACATAACTGGTGGGGAGTGCCCTGCTGAGGAATAAGCAAAGTAAACTTCTAAATGGCAAAATTGTGTCAAGTATGCATCATCTTCTTTATGCTTCCATTTGGAGCAACATAGAATCATAGAATAGTTAGGGTTGGAAAGGACCTTAAGATCATATAGTTCCATCCCCCCTGCCGTGGGCAGGGACACCATACACTAAACAATGTCACCCAAGACTCCATCCATGTCACCTAAGACAGATCATGATATCTGTCTCTGAATGGGACCTTCTCTGAATGGGACCTTCTCTGTGATCTTGGAGGTTTAAAGGGGCTTTTTGTTTCCTTTTTAGTTTTGCTCATTCAGGAAAATATGTGGGTGCTGAATATTGGGAAATCATATTTTTTAGGCTAATTTCTATGACAAATTGTCAAGAAATGTCATTTCACTTGGCACTCTGAACCTTTACTACAGCTTTCAGAAAATATTATATATAGGTTGGTCTTTGCACAGATTATCAGTCTAGTAAGTAAAAATAATAAACCGATTCTTCAGAATAATCTTTTTTATGTCACTTCACCATAAAGTCTGTAATTATGGTCATAGGCAATTGTAAGTTTATGACATTTTGCACTTTAAACCAGGTCTATCAGCACTGAATATTATGGATGTTTTGGAAGGCTGTGCCCAACAGAATTTGTCAACTGAAGTATGGTGTAACTTTATTTTACCTTAAAAAAGAAATGTTTTTATACAGGCCCTCAAGGCAGCATAATGTGATGTCTTAGTGGTTTTTGGGTGCAGCAGAGTCTTTGCCTTCAGTCTCAGCCTCTGATGCATCTGCCACAGACTCTTCTATGTGGTATATATACTATATAGAAAGACACTGGTATCAGCTGAAATCTGAGCCATAAGAGGATTCATGTTTATAAACAAAGACAGAAGTTGAATTTGCAGAGTTGCTTCATCTTTTGCTGAGACTCCTTGATCACCCGCTTCAGAGTGATTGCCAAGCTATACGTACAAACAGGGAGGGACCTAGATCTTCCCCTTTGCTATTTATCTCAAGAATGCATGAAGCCTTTTGCTTTCTCATCTTTCTTCTATCCAAAAGCCCTTATGCTCTGTGGAAGACCCTTGTGCTGTGCTGGTGCATGCAGTGTCAGGCTGTACTGTGGGTCTTACCAGTCGTAAAGAAAAATTACTTTCTGGGTTTGCTATCGCAGCAGGAATTGAGCTCTACAGTTTCAAATTATGGTGAGCAAAGCTGGGCCATTTCCGCTCTACTGTCCACTCCGGAAATCTAGCACAGAGAGATATTTCTTTACTGTGGTCCACTCCTGAAAAGTGTTGACTTTGTCCATTTTCAGACCCATCATAGCACCAGAAGGGACTTTGGTCCTTGATGCTTCATGGTCCATTCTTCTGCCACAGGGTAGCACAAACTGTGCCTGTCCCATTTCTGAGAAAAATCAGAAGTTACTACTGCCAGCCTTTTCTTGAAAACTGCTGTGAGGGAGGCGGGCACTTCTCTTTTGAGTTCTCTCCCAGGTGAATGTCTTGGTTTAACCTCAGCCAGCGGCTAAGCAATGCACAGCTGTTTGGTCACTTGCCCCTGGCGGGCTGGCAGGGAGAATTGGAAGGGTAAAAGTGAGAAAGAAACTTGTGGCTTGAGGTAAAGACAGTTTTTTGATTAAAAAGACAC
>JANRGW010012074.1:0-22440 GCA_024733675.1 Psilopsiagon aymara
ATGAGACTCAGAAAGTCCTTGGCCAGACCAAAATGTACTAAGCAGTAACCAAAACATTGGTGTTATCAACACTGCTCCCAAGCCGAAAGTCAAAAACACAGTTCTGCACCAGCTACCAAGAAGGAGAAAAACGACTGCTACTGCCGAACCCAGGACATATAGTGAAACCACAGCAAATAAAGTGTTGCAGAATCACTTCAATATTCCTGTCACAGCATCTATGAGACTCATGGGCAATGTCCAGACTTACTATGAACGGTCTTACACAAAAAACACAATTGCTGGACTGGAAATTTGTGTGTGCATGTGTGTCAAGGTTAGGAGGTCCTTGTGAGTGTGTCAAAGCGACTCACAAGACAGAAGGGCCTGAGGAAGTTTGAACGTCTGTTCGCACTGAGCAGCGTGACACCGCTCGAGCAAATGGCAGTGGGAAGGGCAGTGATCGGCTCCATCAAGGTGGGGGATGTTTTCCCATTTTATCTGCCCTGAGGCTGCAAATATTGAGTGCCCGGCAACAACAAACCACCTGGCTACAAATCATCTGGGGCTGGGTTTACCTGGTGCCCCTGAGGACAAGTTTCACCTGTGCGAGGATGCCAGAAGAGCGTGCCACTATAAAGACAACCCACCTGCAGCAGTGTGATGCATCCTTCCACTCTAACAACGGAGTCGCTGACTGAAATGACCTAAAGGACTGCAACTAGGTGACAGAGAGGACATTGCTGTATCCATGTGGTGGTGAGCTTAATTCTCTGTTTTCTTTCTTTCAGAAATAATTTTCTGCTTTCTTTTCCTTTTATTCCCCCTACTTCATATCCTTTATAAGAACACGAACTTGTCAAGACTTTTGTTAGTCCCGATAGGGTTTTAGGGAAGTTTACAATAAAACTATGTCTTTTGTTTTTCAACCTCAGCATTGACTGTGGTTTCTCCCACACATAGTGTGGCAAAAAGATCTCCCACTGTGTGGGATAAGATAGGTAGGGACAAGATCTGGGTTTGTACAACTATTCCATAACTGTTATTGACTGGTTGGTTTTCTGGCATCATAGTGGGAAGAACAGCCCGTGGATGTTTCTCTTTGTAAGCTCAAAACCATCCCAAGCATGGTTATTTCTTTTTCTTTTCTTACCTAATATGCCTTAAGTGAAGAAGGCTCAAGTCTGGCAGCTCCTTGTCCCAGTAAAAGACTTTCCCAGTAAAAAACTAAAAGACTGCAGCAAATACACTGAAATTAATTTGATGAGAAAATTAACAATCTTTCTACATACTATTAGTGTAAGATAAAGATATGTAGTAGAGGACTTGTGGCCATGTTTCCTAGTCATTCATTTGGATCCATAATTCCTGTGGAGTTTCACTCTTTCCTCTCTATAAAAGTGAAGTGTGAGTTATGTTAATAAAACATTTATTTTTAATGTTGCTAAACAAGATTTATCCACATCCCCTTGAAAGCTACATCTCCGACTGCTTGAAGCAGAAAAGTCGCATCTGAATACATTATGTTTGACTTTTAAGAATGTGAGCAGTTCTGCATTCACTTGCAGCTGGAAAATTGGTTGTTCTGCTGTATTAAGATTAGATGCATGATCCTTCGTTCTACAACTGATCTTCAGCTTAGTATCTGCCTAGCTTAAAGCTAACCTCAGAGACCAAAAGTAGATTTTAATTAGGTAGATCCTGTGATGCTTCAAAGCATATATGGCTTCCTTAGCAGTGTCATTAGTTTCCTTATCAGTGGTTAGTATGTGAATGTGTCGAACCAGAATCAGGTCTGACCTAGAAGTGGGCATATCTAGGGCTCACTTCTGTCTACACCATACAAGGAGACACTTGGGGTACTGCTGGCACTGAATTAACATAAATGGAATGAAATACAATACAGCAGATAAGAAGATCATTGATATAAGAAATATTAGGGGAAAGAAGAAAAACCCTGTTGTAAACTGGGAAATCGCTGGCTAGAATTGACAGGGAGGGAGAAAGGTCAAGGTGTATTAAACTAAAATGTATCTTTATGATCTGTCATGTGTGCTTGTTGCCAGGAGGTAACAGAAGTGTTCCGGCTGTTATAAAGGACTCTGTGAGCTACTTTGGAACTTGGGGGGTAGGGTGTGTGTGTGTAATTTACTGTTATGAACCAAGATATTGTAAGAGAAAACTTGCTTTATTTACCTTAACAGAATCTATGCCAAAAGGAAGCTATGCTTGCTTTCTAAACATAGCACAAAACGTAAAACATGCTTAACATGCAGTTAGGCAATGGCAGATTTTTAGAACTTGATCAAGTTTATCTCCCTTTCCTTTAATTTCTTTCCAGCACAATTAACGTGGGACGTTGCAGCAGAAAATAGACATAGCAAATGAGTAAACACTAAATAACCTGGGTTTTTTTCTATTACAAAATATCTAATCTATATTAAAAATGACAGAAAATAAATTTTAAAATGTTATTATTTTAATTAAATATTTGAAAACAACAGAACAGATCAGTTAATTTCCCCTGCAACTTCTTATCTATCCTTTTTATGTGTGTAAAGGTATTTTCTTCCAAGAGTGAGTATTTCTGCAAGGAATCCTACAGAATGTCATCATGAGAGTTCTGGTACTTATGAGTTTGTGAATATAGTTGGGATAAGCAAGGGGCAGGAGCTAGCTGTACTCCTTGGAACTGTCTGTGCTGTTGCAAAATTAAGATTTCAGTGTGTCCCATTCTCCTTCAGTCTGAGATTTCCAAGTGTCAAAGATATTTTGTGGTAATTGGCGATATCCACACAATGACTTTTTAGCAGCAGTGTTCTCCAGGCACAGCAAAATCCCATGGGGCTGCAGCAGCATAACCTGCAAGATCAAAAGAGCTTGTCTCCTGTCTATTTCACCATCTGAAGATGAACAATAATTGAATTGTGTTTATTTCTATGGCATTTAATGGCAAATTGATTTCTATCCACTGAGCTGGATTAATTGGGACTGGAGAAGTTCTACTTTGTGGTGTTTCTGACTTTTTTTTTTTTTTTTCAGGTCCAGTGGACAGATGACCTAGGAAATAAAAATACCTTTTGATGGTTTCAGGGCAGAATCAGTGTTTGTCAAATGTCATCCACAGAAAGATAGAAATGACAATCCATTAGAAGAACACAGTAGAACTGCCATTTTAGCCACATAGGATTTGATACTGACATGGTCATTCTTAGCCCTAGAAATCAGAGGTAAAAGTTCATTTGCAAAACTGTTCCCTAGTCTGTGCTTTGTTGGGGAATGGCTCTCAGAGCAAGGAAATGGTTCATTGTCACAACTCTGTATTGACCAAGCAACAGCATAGTCAGGGTCTGTCGTCAGGAATCACTAACACCAGAATCTATGACAACTGGAGGTTGAGACCTATCACAAGCAAGGACACATTGCCTGGGACAGAAGGGAAAGTACCGAAAGCCCCTAAGAGGGAAGTAGAATGCAGTAGTGGAAATCACAAGCCGGAAGGACTGAACAAAATATAACCAATCACATAGAAGTATTATATTGCTAGCAACCAGTCATAATATAGAATAACAGACTTATGTAACTCTAACAATATATAAGGCCATCTCTTTTAACAATAAGCGAAGCTTGCTTTATCAGCCATATTGGTCTGTCTGCTTGCTTCCCCCGTGGTCACAGTGCTTGGCATAACTTGCTTTAACATAGTCATGAATGATTCTTGAAAAATTTCACTTGAGAGAAAATTCTAGTTTTATACTCTAGATTAAATATAAATTTCCTGACATGCAGTCTGCTGTTTCTTTTGCTATCTAGCATCATCTTACCTTTAATCAAACTTTACTGCCAGCTGTCTAGTTCATACATCTTGAGTGATGGGAAGTTTAGATTGGATATGAGGAAGAAATTCTTTAATGTAAGGGTGGTGAGGCACTGGCATGGGTTGCCCATCGCTGTGAATGCTCCATTGCTGGTGGTGTTCAAGGCCAGGTTGGACAGAGCCTTGGGTGGCATGGTTAGTGTGAGGTGTCCCTGCCCATGGCAGGGGTGTTGGAACTGGATGATCTTAAGGTCCTTTCCAACCCTAACTATTCTGTGATTCTATGATTCACTGTCAAGAAAATACAAACAGAAAATTAAGAAAATTGAGAACCTGGTGATTATAATGAAGAAATCCCACGTTCTTTCCATCTGCTACTGAAGGTGTCAAGCAAGATAAGTTTAATGGGAAATATGATGCTTTGAACACAGATATTTTTGTTTATACAAACTGCATGCTTTTAGCTTGTCCCTAGCATAGTGATAGACATGCTAGTACTGTCCCATAAAAAGTGTTAGACAAAAAAATAACCCCTTCCTCTCTGCTCAGAGTACTCTTTCAGCAGGAAAAATTTGTGCAACAATGACTGCTACTTCTTACATGAATAGTAAAAATTTCTGTATGTCAGAATTGAAAATAGCTCCCTTTAATCACTAAGCTATTTTGATTATAAAATGCAGCGATAGTGAAGAATAGTCTGCTAGGATGAAATAACAAGATTTGCTATGATCAAAAGACGGTTAGAAGTTGATATTCACTGCAGTAGAGTACGGCCGTTGATCAAGCACAATTTTCCTGTGCGTACCAGTTTATAGGGGATCAGCTTTGTGGAAAGCTCCTTGTTACCTTTGCTGTTCGCTTGGTGAAGCATTTCTTGATTCCAATGTTGGCCTCGAAATAATGTTCAGAATTAATGTTTGAAGTTTTATGACAGTGTCATACAACAAATACATGTTTTAATACAAGTCAAGGTAAAAGGAAGTATTTCTCCTGTGCCCTGTTTTTCTTTCTTTATGCAGTCCACTACACTTAGCAATAGAAGCAGAAGACAACAAATCTAATGTAGAAAAGTGAAACCAAGCAATGACCAAGCAGTGGAAAGTAAAGACAGTACACATTCTTGCCAACAAAAGGTGTCCTTTTCTAACCCAGTGAGTGGGAATGCTGGGTTTAGTGTTTCTGTAGAATACAAAAGGACATTTTATCCCTTGAAGTCCTGCAATGGAGACAAATAAAATTATAATCTTCTTAAGCCTCCCTCTCTTTTTCCTTTACTCACACGTTTGCTCAAGAAGAGCCATAAATTGACTCTTAATAGACACAGCTGTTTGTGTAGTCTGGCATGTGTACATTACATTCTTTACTATAAAACACTTATTTTGGTCAAAAAGCATTCATTATTAATAATCAATATAATCAATATTTAATACACCTCAATGCTTCTGAAATATAAAATTACTGATATAAAATATAATTAACAGTCAACATGCTGGAACTGTATTGTATTTAATTACACTTAAAACTAAACAATGTAAGTCAAGAATACATTTTGGTAAGTCTTAAGACCAGGATCAGCTTAAGTTAAAATACAGTAAACTTCACATATCTTGGTTGTAGTAGCTGAGATGGACAAGATGAAGTGTGTAAGAAGTTAGTACAGAGATCATCATTCTAACAACAAGATAAAAGAGGTAGATTATGAATATGCATATGTATTTAGGAAAAGTGACATATCAAGGCTGAATGGTTTTTGATCTTCTAGGTATTCATTATTGCATTCATTGGAAAAAGATGTGTGAACCCTGTAAAAAGTAACAGTAGGGTATATAAAGAGTAATGAATTTTACAAGACCCCTTGAAAAAAGTACTGGATGTGCTCATTAAAACATACTATTTTATATTTTTTTTTTTGGCTCTATTGCTGGCATCACAACCTGCCTGTACCCACTTTGTTTTGGTAGGCATTTATGGTTCATTAAACTATGACAGCTTACACATATACAAGCATGTTGTGTTAACAGTGTTGAAACACTAAGATAGAAGAGTCTGTCAGCAGAGCCTTGTCCAGAACATTTTTATTTTTAACAAGACATTCAAATATAAAATGAGATATAAACAGAACTAATGATGACATTTAGCCTGGAAATGTGTTGGCTCTCTAACAATAAAAAGTTTATTAAACTTCAGCTATTTTATATATGTAGATATTTGCATAGCTACTGTATATTTTATTAATTATTAACATTCTATAAATTATTGAATCATACAGGGTAAAAAATTAGCCTTCCAGTATTTTTACCGCTTTTTGTGCTCTGAGACCAACTTTGTTCTATGTATCTTTAGGCATCCAACAGAGGAGCAGGAAGATTAGCTATGCTGTACCTCTTTTATAAAGAGGACAGGATGTCTAGGTTTTTAAGTGGGAGATCAGCCTGTTATCTAGGGGGAAGTAAAGAGAGGGCTAAGAGGACTTAAAGAGAGTAAGAGCTACCTTTTCTTGAGAGAAATTGAATTCATTCAGCTTTCTCAGCTGAAGAGATAGATACTGTCTGACTGGCCCAAAGATTCTTTTCTAATAAATAATTGTGAGATGAAACCCTGTCCTTTTTCAGTTGGACATTGTGGTATGATAAAGCAAGGCCAGAAAGAAAAGTTGCATTTGTTGAATTGATGGCAGTTATATGCATCTGCGCAGACCAGCTGAAACACACAGAATCATAGAATAGCCCAAGTTGGAAGGGACATCAAGGGATCATCTGGCCTAGATGATTCTCTAGCACTCTGCATAATTGTGTCTTGAATACCTCCAGTGATGGGGATGTTGCCACTTCCGTGGGAATGTTTTTCCAGTGAATTACCAATCTTACAGTAAAATTTTTTTCTACCAAGTTGAAAGATAATGTGGCCGGTGCCCCAAACCTGTCAGTGTTTAAGAGGCATTTGAACAATACCCTTAATACTATGCTTTAACTTTAGTTCGGCCCTGCAGTGGTCAGGCAGTTGAAGTAGGTGATCATTGTAGATCACTTCCCACTATTCCAACTCAACTATTCTGATTAGAATCTTTATGAAAGCTATGCTGATTAATCCTATGGACTGCTGTCTAGAAGTCTTTCAATTCATAATGATGACAAAAGAAAGGGGGATCAGCTGAGCTGATCAGTCATAACTTCACATGGACTTTTGTTCGTGAAGTCCAAGCTGTGGTATCAGAAGAGGCATGAAGGTCAGTTTTGGACATGGAAAGTTTTGGACTCACAAATGCAAAAGTTGGATGCAACTGCAAAAAGCTATTGTATATGATTCTTTTATGGTGATTTTTCAGTGGAAATCCTGTATTATTCACCATGTTTCAGCATTTAAATCTCACCAGCTTCTTAATGCTTTACATGGCACTACTTGCTTTACAGCCATCAGTTGAAGCTATTTCATGTGAATCATAGTGTTCTTTGGTCCCTACATTTTCTAACATTCCCCTTTTAGGTATTCATATAATTAGAGAAACAAGATAAATAAATATAGTTCTTGTAGCTTCTAGCACCGTGTGCATTATGCAAGTATCCGCTTACTGGGAGAAAAGAATAAAATCTCTTCTGTATAGTGCTAATTCTCAGAACTTTCACGACAAGATAATGAATTCTGAAATTGTTAAAGGGGCAAAATACCACATCACTACTTCTAGATATAAGCACCTCAACATAGCTTCCCAAAATACAGGTATGTATAAACAGAGGTCAGCATAAGCGTATTTTAAAATAAGGTAAATGAGTACTTGACAGTTCACTGACAGATAATAGTCATCCTATTCAGAGCAGTTAGCTAAATTGCCTCAGTGATAAGTGGCAGTGGAATAGTTTTATCAACTAATACTGCATCAGTTTAATGAATGAAAATCATAGAACCTCAGCAGGAAGTTAAGTTTGTTCTAGCAAAAGGGTAGCAGGTAACTACTGAGATGCCTTTCTCTACATAGAACAAAATAAAATAATTTTACAAAGGCAAAATTTAATACATTATTGTAGAAGTAGGATAGAATGGGAAATTATATTCAACACTTTAAATGCAAGAGTTGTGTCTGTATTTCAGTTACATTAGCAGTAAGTCTGAGGTGTGTTTAATTTCACAACCAACACCATTAAAATGAGGTAGAAGGCTATGCTGTGTTTAGTAACTACATCCAAAGATTCCTGTGTGTACCAGCAAAAAAAAAAAAAAAAAATCTGAAAGAAGAAAGCTATCACTGAATGCAAAACCAACAGGGAACTTGATAATCCCATAAATACAGTATGTGGAATGTCTACCTGCCTTTTTTGTTGGTACTAACAGAAACTACCCGTGCTAATATCCTCTGTATGGAAAAAAGAATAGACCTCCTGTGTCTGCTTTAAAAGGTTTGACATCTCACTAAGAAAAAGCAATTACTCCTGTTCTACAAAGCTTGGCTGATCTCTTCGTCTGAGATAAGTGCCACAAGATTTTTGTTCCTATCTTTCCATAAAAATTAGAGAAATTTAATGTATAGCAGCTGCTTCTACAGTTTCTGGCCTCAAAATCACACAGAAAATGAAGAAACCTTTAAATACATGAATATTTCCATTGTATTTACAAGTTCTGTGAGAAGGAATGATTAAAATAACTGCAGAAAATGCCTCTTAAGCTAAAGACATATATGCAAATTAAGTCTTATTATTAGAAGCTGCAGCTATCAGGGTGCTGTTTTGCAAGAAATTCATAGAATTTTTGGGATGGGATGATATCTTAGGTTATCTATTATTTTGCCTACTCCAGGCTGCTTCATTCTCATAACAACTTCTTTTGCCAAGACCCGCAGCCTGATTTGATGTGAAGATCCTCATGAAGACATAAAGAGATGCATTGCTAGTCTTCTAAAAGGATTGCCCTCACTTTTTAAGTGATGTATTTGATTTCCAATTTCAAGTAGGCCAACTTTACTATCCATCTACTTGTTCTTGGTATGCCTTTCTTCATGCAGTTCAGGACCCTGACAGTACTTGTATTTTCTTTCTATGATGACACTGAGTCACTGTAACCCACCCATCTTCCAATATTGTTTCCATTAAAATATAGTGCTCAGTATGTTTCTACAGCATTTCCTACAAACCTTGTGTGCTTTTGTTGCATTTTATTTACCTCTTTCTAATATTTTAATGTCTTTTAACAAAGTGACATGAGTTCAGGCCCTTTCAAGACTGTGGAGGCATATCCTTGCATCCTGTGTACTACTCCACTGTTCAGGCAGCCAAGAATCATGCTAATTTTTCCCTTTTGCACAGTTCAATATGCTTTTGCTTATGTTTTATTACAGCCTGATGTACCATTATGTATTTGCTTTGCAAGTTATCCTATCTTAGTCTATGGATATGGTCTACATTTCTTATTCACAGATGTAGAATCCAGAATTTGATTATTAAATTCTTTTTTGCTTGAACTGGCTTGGTGTTCCACAACTCATATATCCTCATCATTTATCTTTCATTCAGTCTTTTTAACTGCACATTTTACTGACAGTGATTTTATGTTTACTTCTAGTTCAACAGTTAAATATTAAACAGTGTTGGAAGTTACCATGCCTATGGGGTGCCAGCAGAAATTCACATTAAAAGACGTATTTCAACTATCATCAGCTTCCTGAGAAGTCACCCGGTTTGTATTCCATTTAATCTTTATATTACTGATTTCAAATACGGCTAATCTTTATTCCAAAAAATATACAGTGCTTTGTCATGCATACCTTAGAGAAAGCTCTTTAATCAGTGCTGTTGTCATTATCAAATACATTTGTAATTTGAAAGAAGGGAATTGAGTTCATCTAACAAGATATATTTTGTGCAAAACTATGATTGATTAACATTAGCTATAACTTGATCCTTTAATTCTTTGCTAATTAAATCTTCTAGCTCTTTTTGTATTATTTTGGCGGGGACTCAAACCAGCCTACATGGTCTTGAATTACCTGGCTGTCCTTGATAACTTTCCATTAACACAGAGAAATAATACAACATTTTCAGTGTCTGGATCTTTTAATTTCTGTTTTTAATTTTGAATTAAAAAAAAATGGAAAAAATAATAAAAATAAATGTCTTAACCAACTGCTACATGACTCCATTATTTAAATTTCCCAGATCACACACTTGTAAATGTTTATATCCACTGTATATGGTATAGTGTTTTCCTTGCTGTCTACAACTTACTTACTTACTTAGTGGCCTCCAGTCTGCTTCAGTAATTCTCATGTGATAGGAGGATTATAATGCTGCTTTACAAAACATGACCCAAAAGACCGGAAGTCTTTACCTTATGTTAGCCTTATGTTGACCATTCTCAGCAGCAGACCCACTGCAGGTCTATTAACAAGTTCCTTATTAATTCTATTACATCTTTAAAAAACATGTCTGTACATATATTTGTTATAGATTTATACATATATATGAGTATGAGACAATGCCATAAACTGTTCCCCACCTATCTGAATTTTCCTGTTTTTTAAAATTTTCTCCAACTACTCTGATATGCCAGCAATTTCTAACAAAGTATCTAGTGGTTTTTTACTCATCAGTTCTAGTTATGACAAGTGTTATCAAAGCTCTTTTCAGTTATGAAACGCTCTAGTTCATCCTAACTTTTACTCTGTATGAGTTACAACTGCATTTTTAGAACTTAAATATTAATGCTGTGTCCACATTAATTTTTTACAATTTACCCACAGCTTCCAAGTAGAACATTTAGAGTTTTCTCCCTTTCAGATCCTTTTTAAGATCCCTGCTGCCCTCTCTAAATTTAGTTCTGCTTTACTGTGAGGCAGTTCTAACTGTGTGAATGCTTAGCAAGACTATTAGAAAGCCCTGTTCAGACTTCAGTAGAGAACCAGTTCTAAACTCTTTGTGATACAAAAAGGATGAACCTGAACCTGAAATGATTGGTCAGAGGGGAGCAAAGAGGTGTTACTCCTTGAACTCAAGGCTAAAAAATGAAATTTAGCCCTTCTGAAGAATTTTATTTTCTAGAAAGCTGAGATTTTAAGCAGTTACTGTGATGCACTTGTACTTTAGTTTCGAATAAAAGGAATTTTTAAATATTCTATACTGTCCTACAGGTTCCAGAATTTCACCCACCTAAACAGATTTGAAAATAGTATGCTTGCTAGTCTGGGTTTCTTAAATATAACACAAATTTCATATATTTTTTTTTTGAGTGGATGTTTAGAGCATTTCAATCCTTGGGCTTTTTCTTATGTAGTGAGATTGACTTGAGAGGTCATACAATAAAACTACACTCTAATAAATACAAGATCTTCCCTCAATACTTTGAAACATATCTGGTTTCAGTCCTTTTTTTTTTTTTTTTTCCATAAATCCGAAAATAGCAATTATTTATATATAATGAACAAGAATGCACAAGGAAAGGCTTCTCTGACATAGTTATATTTACATGGTACAGACATTGCAGAAACTATTTTGTACCAGCTGAGTGTGCAAGAAAATAAAAGCTCCCCTTCTTCCAATATGTAGAATTACAGCACACCTTTCGTCTTCACTGTACAGTTCTCACAGAAACCAAGATTTGCGCATATTTATGACAAAAACAATAAAAGGAAAATCCTGACTTTGATGAAGCAGTGGTAAAGTTACTATTAATTTATGGGAACCAGCTTTTATCGTGATCTTGGCTACATCTGTACAAGCAAATGAAGCAGAGTATGAATTCTTCCTTGGCTGTGTGTCTGACATAACTCACCTCATGCTTACATGCCTAAGCATGTTTCTTCACCATACCAAACTATAACACATTCAAAATACCTATTTGGGACAAATCCTAAAAACTGCTTAGTTTCTGTCCAGGGAAGCGTTGCCATGTGTTAAGGCAGTGACAAAAAAGCACAATAAGAATTCAAGACATATGGGCAGTGCGAGCCAATGCTCAAGCTGTGCTTTATTTTAATAGTGTAAGCACAGGCAGCGTCTGTTTTATTTCACTAGCGTGTAAGTCAGATTCCCTCAGGAGAATTCATTAGTTCAATTCAAAAATTTTGTTGTTTCAAAAGTTAAATGAGCCCTAAAATGAGAAACCTTACGAAGCACCAACTGTGACCCTGAATTTTCAGATAATTTTGACCATAAAAGAATCTCATAGAGCAGAATAATCTAACCTAATTTGGGTAAAATTTCATCTATATCTAACCTAATAAAAATGCAAAGAAACAAGCACACTTTCAGTGCTATTTTTCTGGTCCATGTTAGACATCTGTATTAGCATGAGAGCAGTTTTAGGAAGTACCTATTACTTTCTGAAGTAATGGGAAGCTCAGATAACTATCTAAAGTGTAGACATTTACATTTTGTCAGATTAATCCCACTTGAAGTGACCCGATTTTATGTCTTATCCTCCTGTTTGACTACCACTTTAGGATGAACTATACTGCAGATAATCAGAAATATTACTGTACACCTGTGTCACTTGTGTCAGATCTTTTATTAATGAATAAACGGCAAAATTTTCCTTTCATGAAAATTTTCTTTTAGTGAAAAAACGTGGTTTAAACAGAAGATATCATGTTCTCAGACAGAATCAGTAACCTGGAGCAATTCCCTTAAGGAAGTCTTGGACCTTCCTTATTAAGTTGTCTTTAACAACATACAAAACTGAAGGATAGCATTATTAATCTTTCTTTTTTCAACCACTCATGTGCTAACTGGGCATAAAATCAGTTTCAAGATAAATGATATCTAATGCAGCTTTTGCAGAACAGGTGCAATATAACCTCCTATTTTAGCACAAGTTATTGATCATATGTTATTGGAAAGAAATGCACTGTAATAATTTTTGGTAACATTTACAAAAAAATTTTGAGGACTTCTACCTTGTGTGAGCAGTAGTCAGGTGAACTGAAAGTTCGTTTCATGTCTGTCAAGGAATTAGCGCTTTTTTCAAGCAGGAATCCAGCCAGGATGACCGCATGAAATATTCATGTAGGTGAAACAACATAAGGGCAACTTAATATTCTTTGCAGCTTATTGAGGTCTTTTTTTCCACTTTTGACTTCTAAACTCAAGAAAGAAGAATGAAGGTATCTCAGAAATTTATTCAGCTACCTAAAATTTGCTATATAAAATTCTGGTAGACGTTACAGATCTTTGAGAAAGATTTAAGTGGAAACAAGTCAAGATTAAAAGCTGACATAAGGATTGTATTCAGTATGTAAGGGATGACATCAATGTGAAAAGGTAAATATTGAGTGATAATGGATTATAAGATGACCGTACTGGACTACTACACAGTTATAATAACAAAAATGGAAAAAATGGTATGAGAAAGTTGGAATTGTGCAGAAACAACAATGGGAAGACCACTGTCGCTGTTGTATTAATAGATGTATTGAGCTGCAGGGTTGAACCTACCAAGAGTTCCCTTCCAACCTGGATGATTCTGTTTCTCTGTTTGTCTTCTCTATCTTGGTAGGTCTGATGGTGATAAAGGAGAGGATACATGTATAGCTAAATAGTTATTAAAATATTCTTAAAGAATATTTTTTTAACATTAACTCTTTTTACCTAATTAGATATCCCGTTCTCAGTGACATATTGCCAAACCCACAAGCTGTATGCCCAAGTGTTGATAACAAGTCATATGTTCCCTTGGTATGCTGTAAAATGATGATGAAGTTCTACTTCAATAGAAGAGAAGGATCTCTTCTATTCCATCCTGCAAGATACAGCAAGAGCTGATGATAACTGCTGACACTGGAGGTCAGTGCCTGTAAGGTTTAAACAAGCCTTTTGACATGAACTCTTTCATCAGTGATCTGAGTACTTTTGCCCTGTTGCAGTACCAGGCTTTTAAATTCATCATCTAAAATATAGAGACAGGATGTTACCTCTGGTTTGTATCTACTTGACATTCCAAAGGAAGATTTTATTCTTAAGTATATTTCTATCAGATTGCCCTTTATAACCCCATATTCAGCGAAGAAAATGCAAATTTAGCAAATGGATTTTGGCAATGCTTGTAGACATATGATTCAAGTATATTAAATTACTTGTGGTTAATTTGAGAACTTTGGATAATGCAATACAGTAAATGAATATGATTAGTTTAACCTGGAGAACCCCATTAATAATGCACAATAAGTGCTTCTCCTGTTTTTATGACTTTATGGCATGTTAGAGGGGGTTGTTAATGTTGCTCTAATTGTCATTTTGAATATGGTTAAGCTTTCTCAGTGTTCTAAGCTAAATATAAAAAAAAAATTGCTAATCCTATGAAATAACAAATGTTAACATGTTTTGGAAATTCTATTGTACATCCATTGAAGTTCATTAATAAGTCTGGACATTAAAACCTAACTATTTTAAAACATCTCAAATTATTTTAAATATCATCAAATTCATCACACAGAAATAAGCTTCTTTGATGTGTTTTACTAGGCAGTTATTCTGTGACTTTTCTGCAGATGATGTTTGAAAAATCCTTCCTTCTGTGTCAAATTAATCAAGCTAAAAATACTCTGTTTAAGAAGCTTGAAACTTAGCAACATATGCTGTGACTTCTAAATATTTGTGAATTTCAGTAGGTTTATAAATCAAATATTCTAGCACAAAAAGTGATGACAAGACTATATAAAAGAACTTCAGGAATTTGCTGTAGTAAGTTGAGAAAAATCTGTTCAGTTGTTTCAATCATAGTTTGACATTTCAGAAGTTATCCATTTTGGTCTTTGAACTCTCTTCAATGGAATTCTCAATAGTCATGGATTTTAAGATGAGATCTAAGCACTACAGCAATGTAGCCTGTCTGAATACACCCAGAATTCAGGCTATAACATTTCAACAAGTACTTCCAAATTACTCCTCTCTGTCCTACATGTGGATAGCTCCAAGACAAAAAGCTTGTGCTTATGTCTAACCTGTCTCTAGGTTTGCAGTATTGTTTTTATTTTTTATTTTTTAAATGAAATTACAAGGTAAAGTATGCTTAAGTTGATTTATAAAGAATAAATAAATAAAATAAAAATACTGCAATTTTGCTTTGAAATGCTGAATTCTTTTGAAAAAGAATTTGAAGGATGGCACCAGTGTACCATGCAAGTAATTATATTTAATAGATTATTTATTTAACATAGACTCTAGTTGACTCTAGACAGTCTGTGACCATGTGTGACACTTCGTGATGAAGCTAATATGAATTCATAATTGAGGTGCAAGCATGACATGGTCAATGGGATACAGGAAGGAAAAGGTGATGAACAAGTCTGAACAGAGATAGGTAGATCAGAGCAAAAGGGAAATCAGGTAAGGAATCTCCTCTAACAAGAAAGTGAAGGATTCTTAGAGATTTCTTTTTCCCACAGAGATGGCCAAGAGTTTTAGTCATCAGAAGGAAGACACTAGGAATAAAATGTAACCAACCAGCAGGTTTTCAGTAGAGATATAAATACTCTCTCACTGGGTACTTAATAGTGCTGAGGTCACAGGATCACAGAATTGTTGGAAAGAACTTCCTGAGATCAGCTATTCCAAACTCACTGCTTAAAGCAGGATCAGCTAAAGTTGGCTGCCCCAGAAGCAAGTGAAAGCCAGATTCTGAATTTTTTTTTGAAATGTTAACTCCACAGCTTCTCTAAGGCAACCTGTTCCAGTGGCTCATAGTAAAAAAGAGTTTTCCTGTGTTCAGATGGAATTTCATGCCTCCTGCCCTGTCACTGGGCACCACTGAAAAGAGGCTGGCTGTATCTTCATTTCCTCCTATCAATCAGGTATTCATATACATTAATTAGATCCCCATTGAGCTATCTTTTTTCAGCAGCTCTTTCAGCCTCTCCTTATAAGAGATGCTTCAGTTCTAGAATAATTTTTGTGCCCTTCACTGGACTTGACCTAGTAAATCCCTATCTCTCCTATACTGGGAAAATCAGACTGGACTCAGCAGTCCAGATGTTGTTTCACCAGTGCTGAGTAGAGAGAAAGAATCACCCTTGAATTGCTGGAAATGTTCTTCCTGATGCAGCTCAGGACACTGTTGGCCTTAACTGCCACTACAGTGCACCACTGGTTCATGGTCACCTCGCTGCAGTGCTGCAGTGCTTAGCACTAGTTGGATAAAAATTATGAGATGTAATGTTTGAAGTCCTGAACGGTTGCCCAAGTCACAGTTTTGTAAATTTTGTGTTTAATCTTAAAATAGAGGACAATCTTATGAAAGACTGAAACATTTGTGATTTATCTTAGCTAATTTGGATTAAATGGATCCTCACATAATAAATATAACTAGCAGGACCTTTCCAGGAATAACATAGATATTATTTCTCCCAAAACACAATGTCAAATATTCATGTTTCCAGATGCAATGGGAGTATTTCAGATGTACTCACAAAATGTTTCCTAACTGTTCAATCTGTCACAGTGAGGAATCAGAATGAAGTAACTGAGAGATAAAAACTCTGTTGCATGCAATTATGGATGCAGGACTGGCACTGCCTGTAGTCCCAGTGCAGCACAGCAATAGGACAACATCAGGAGTGTTTGTAACAAGGACAGCTAATAGCAGGGGAAGCCATTGTGAGCTTCTTCCCATGGCAAGTGAGATGGCCTCTGCGATTTTTATCTTGTTGTACAGAGACGTGGTCTACATTGCAGAGATCAGACATTATTAGTCCCCATGGTATGAGTCCTGGGTTTCAAGTAGTATTGTCCTTGCCAGGTGTGGGATTCAAAAAGCATGCTATCTGCAAACAACACAAGTGGCATGAGTGTGAGACTGTAGGGGTTATTCCTTTACCCATGCTGATACTGTTGCTGCTTACTTCCCTGGTTTGTCTTTCAACAGAAAAAGATAAAATACGAGTTTTTAGTTTTATTTCTCTGACTCTATTGATTTAGGAGACATTTCTGGATAGAAAGCATATAATCCTACAAATGCTGCATTGCCCTGCATGAATGTTGCTCTTATTATAATTACTAGACCTTCAGGCATATGAAGGAGAAATGAAAATACAAAGTCAACCAGTATTAGACAAAAGGCACATATTCAGAAAACAAAGAATACTGAAACACCTGAACCTCTAAAATGTGTAGATTATTCCCTTGAAATCATAGCATCAGTGCTCACTGCCTTTCTGGGAAATGTGGTAGTGCCAAAGAAGCTATGTGTCTCAAAATAGGAATAATTGGAATAAGCTGTATGTGCTACATAAAAGAGGGTACCTTATCATTTATCTATTAATCTTTCTTTCATAAAATCTATTAATTTCTTTTCACCATTTAAAAAACATTTAATAAATAAAAAATCATGAGAAAAAAAATACAAACTGAAAATAAAAATAGCATTAAAGATTACTGACGCAGTATTAGGGATAAACTAGAAAAACAGGTAAAATGAAGTGCTAAATCTGTACTTTTTCAAATTTCATTAGCTCAGGTGATTGGGGTGAAAAAAAGAGTAGTTTAAACCCATGTAGATCATGAATGGCTAAAAGTGTTCCCCTAAGCATGCAGGTTTTTTACTTTTTTTCATGCTTATTATAGCAAATAGCTTGGGAATGCTTTTAAAAATACTTATGACTATGCCACTAAATGCTCTGGTGCAAGAAGGGTAATGTAAAGCAAAAAACTATGTCTTGAGATTTTTAAAGATTACAAATGACGAAGACCATCATCTTCCATCCAGCCTCGTTGAAATTTAAAGGAGAAGGCAAGACCTCATGGAAAATAACAATCAAAACAAACAAAATCAGAATTGTCTCACAAAGCCAGACTGGTGGTCCTTCGACCTCAGTATCCTACAGTGATTTGTAATATATTCAAATAGAAATGTACTTAAGTGTGAAATGCTGCTTTCCTCTCCCAGTTGCCACCAATTCATGTTTCAGGAACTTCCTCAGCTCAAAGCAATGTTTTATATTTAACATCTCTGAGCCAAGTTTCATTTTTTTTAATTTATCCAGCTTCTTTGAGCTTACATACATGTTGATCATACACAATATTGTCATCAGTTTTCTTTAGTTATATTGCGTTGGACCAAATATAAAGCAGATACTACAGTCATTATAGAGGGCAGTAGTATTTCTTTTACACACAATCACTTAAAGATTAAACACAAGTGTGTATGCTTTGTATGCCATCACTATTTTGTCCTTGTTTCTTCAGTCTCAAGCCCATTTCCTAGTTAAGAATGTGAAGACCTTGCAAGCAGAGCATTGCTATCATGACATAGAGCTCAGTTATCCTATTACAGTGGCATGCTGCCTACTAGTAAATTCTGATATTAGATGGCTAGGTAGACTAGAAGACTGGACCTCATGATTCAAATGGTTGTGGTTAGTGATATGAAGTCTAACTGATAACTTTTAGCTGCTGCTTACTAGTGGTGCTCCTCAAGGGTTGGCAGTGGAACTGAGAAGGCTTAGTGCTTTAATAATGGCCTGGATAATAAAACCAAATGCACTATGAGGGTGTTTATAGATGACACTAGTTTGCTGAAGGAGGCCATACTGGAAAGCACAGTTATAGTATCCTGACAGACTGAAGTAACAGGCTGACAGGAGCTTTATGAAGTTCAATAAAGGCAAATGCAAACTCCTGCATCTGGGATGGGATAAACACACACAAAGGTTAGGGGGCAGTTCGACAAAATTGCTTGAAGAACAGGACGTAGAAGTTCTAAGAGGCTACAGGTTGAACATAAGGTAGCAACTCAGTCATGCAGCAGTGGCAGCAAACCACATCCTTTGGGGTATAGCAAGACTGTAGCCAGCAAGTCTAGAGCAATGAGACTCCTTCCTGCACCTGGCTGGGGGTGATGGAACATGCTCTGGCTGTAAGGTGCTTCCATGTAGAGCTCCCATTTCTCACAGCTCATGGTCCCAGCTCCCAGTTATCCTTCATGGCACCCAGACAAATCTGACTAAAATACAGCCAAAATAAAAAGGACAATTGTTTCTGCTCTTCTTGTTGCTCATAAATGTAATTACAATAATGAAAAGAGCATCCCATTTACATCAGCTGGAGCTCAGAATTTCAGCTCTCTAATTTGGCTAACTTAACAACCCAATCTCTTTTTTCCTTCTTTCTCAGGTTTTCCCGTCATAGCTTTTGCTATGTGTTGTTTATAAGTTCAAACTAAATTGATTTGGTGTCAAATAGTTCACTGAATACATTATATTGAAAATTCATAATACATTAATTTCTAGATGAAGAGCCTATTTTGTAAAAATAAATTCTATTTTTATACTAATAAAACTCCTGTATCTAATTTCCTGTTCTGACAATTTATTTCTAAAATCTTAAAATGTGAACTAGCTGTCCAACTGAGGCATACACAAGAATGAGCTGTCAAACACAGTTGTCTAAAATTTTAATTTATTATACTAAAAAGACTTAAATAATTCGTTTTATCTTCAATTTACTTTGCCATAATTAGTTATGAGATGAGATGTATAAGTGTTGCTATTACTCCCTTTATACAGAAAGTGAAACTGAGAGAAGGTCATTTAAAGATGCAAGTGCCCAAAGAGTGTGTCAAAACCAGGATTAGAAATCAGAATTCCTGGGTCATCACATTTGTCAAACTTGAATTTGCTGAATGCCAGTCAAGTGCAATACCCTCAAGTCACTGCTGGTGATGATTTTAATGTTAACAAAAAAACAGGATGCAAGTCTACAGTATATTTGTTTAGAATTCAGCTGGTTTAATAATGTTACTCACATTACTCCTGAAGATAATGATCTGAAACTTAAAACATTATTTGAAGCTTATCAAATGATTTATCTTATGATATGTTCTGGTGATGTGAATCAGGTAAATGTGAATCAGACAATTATCTAACTCAGTTGTGATGCTATAATCACTCTTCTGTTATTGAAACATCAAACATATGGCATCAATAACAGTATAATATACCTTTCACTGAAATAAAATGTTTGCATCAATTTCATGGATTATGTATCATTAGGCTGTTAACATTGTTGACCTGTTGCTAGCACTCTAACTTTCTAGAACTATAGAGATTCAAGGCAAGTCCATCAAAACATTCGCTCAAGAGAAAAGTGAGAAAAGCATGAATGCTTTTGAAGCATATATTAAATCTATATTCAGAGAACAGAATGTCACTCTATGGGCAAATACCACCTCCCCACACCCTCATCCACCCTCCCCCTGCCTTTGGTAAAATCTGTGAGCATTGTCACTAATGAATTTCACAAACAGCGTTAACTCTGAACTTGATCTTTCATCATAGGATTAAGCAGAAGTTTCAACTCATCTAAAAGCAGCTTTGAGTCCTGAATTTTCCTGTGCATGTATTATTGTCCATTTGAAAAATGCAAATAGTAATCAAAGACTATCAAGTTATCTCTAACTTAGGACTTTTTGTTTATTATTTAGAAAATCTTAGTATTTTAAAACTGAGTCAAACTTCAGAAATATTCCAAGGATAGATGCTTTTCTAAAGTCAACAACAGTTGAGGTATACTGTGAACATTTGGGAACAATACTTAGCAAATCAGTAGTAAAAAGCAAAGGACGTAATTTTGTAAACATAAAACCAAAACCATTGCTTAGATTCCACCTTAATTTTTACTTAATTTGCTTTAAGTTATTTTTTAAATTTCTTTGTGAATAATTTTCAGATGTTTTCATTTACCAGCTCCTATTTGATTTTCTAGAGACAAAACTATATCTGATTTTTTAAAAAATAAATCTTTTTGGTTTTTTTGGTTTGTTTTTTTGTTTTTGTTTTTGTTTTGTTTTGTTTTTTTTTCTCTATTGACAGAACTGTACTAGTTTCATCAAACCTTTCATTAGGTAATTCCTGGTCAATAATAACAAAGTTGAGAATCTTCATCCATCTGAAGGGAGCTTCAGTGTGTCCTTACTTGTATCACTGAACAGAGGTTGAACTGTTCATTGAGGTGAGGTTTTAAGAATTGCACAAATATTTCTAACTAAAGAGAATTTTGTAAACTCAGGTTTTCCATATCTCAGCTCCCAGCAACAACTATTAGCTATCCTGTCAAGGCAATATTTTATTTTTTTAAACCAAATGGAACATCTGCTGAGACGCCAAATGAAATTACTTTTATTTGTTTATTTAGTCAGCTGTAGCATTTCATTAATCTTAATGTTAAAAGTCATCTACAGAAGATATGAGGAATATTTTTGTGAAAAATAGGAATTAGAAACCAATATTTATTTTTCTATCTAAAGCTTCTCCTTGGAGAAAAGATCACTTTTAATTCAAAACTTGGTTTTATGTGAAAAATGCTGTCTGGTTTTAAACTACCTCAAAATCTTGAGGTATTTTGAGAATGTAGCCAACTATATAGGTGAAATGTTGAGTAGTGTGAAAATATGAGTGCAGAGGTAGTGGGTTTGCTGTCACAAATAATTTAACATTATCTCCGACCTGTTGCTCGCTTAACCCTTGTTCAATATCATTTATGAATGTTAGATAACAAAATGTCTATCACAGATCCCTCTGGGACTACTTCCCCCACTAAGAAAACCGATTATTTATTCCCACACTTAATTTCTGGTCAAGTTGCCAGTACACAAGTGGACCTTCCTTCTTCTCTCACAGCACTTTAGCTTCTTAAAAAGTTTTTGGTGAGCTGCTTTGCTGATTATCTATTAAACATCCAAGTAAACTGCTGTGTTTGTAGCTGCCTGTAATCTAAAGAATTGCTACGACTTGCTCATAAAATAATATTTATCCATTGATTCCGTCATTCTGTTTTTATTATTATTTACATTTACCTGTCACATATAAAAGATAAACTTATTGATCTATAGTTCCCTGGATCCTCCTTGAATTCTGCTTAAAAATTAATGTAAAATAAAAACATTAGATACTAGGCTAGGCATTTAATAGCTTATCATCCCCAGTAAATCCCTGATGAAGTGCTGTGTTTGCATGGTCACTGTCTGCCACAGGGAGAATTCTTGGTCTTTGTTGGTTGCTGGAATGGGATGATTCTCAAATTGTTGTCTTCCAAGTCCCACATTTTCCTCCTCCTGCTTTTGCAACTTGTCATGTTAATGTTTCTCATTTAAATAATTTGAGCTCCTAGCTGCCCTGGCTTCAGCTTTTAACTGTAACCACAGTCTTACCTTCCTTACCTTGCATAGCCCTAATCACTGTATCTTACAGATGAAGCTTACCACTTAACTATTTTCTCAGAAATCTGAAGTGAAATTAGGCAGTGATGATGTATCAGAAGTAGGCCTTGGATCCCAGACAGCTGAGGAAACAGCTATGAGAGGAGCCACACAAGAAATGCAATGATGGTGCATACAGAAGAGGGGCATGAAACTGTGGAGTAGAATAGGAACACTGAAGCAGGGAGGTTGCAAGCTGGCATTGCTGCTTATATTATCTTCTTGGAGGTACTGACATGAATATTTTCATTTCCTTTCTCTTGCTCTGGTAATTTCTAGTCTTCAAACTTTTTCATTGCAGATTGCCAGAAAACCTACTTCTCCTCATTTTGACAACCCTCTTCAGAATATTAATCGCTTGGTCAAAGTTCTATTTTAAACAGAAAATCTCTCCACAGCACCCGTTCTAATAGATTGAGATAGTTAGAGTCCTTGTCAGTTGTTGCAGTTTAAGCCTCTCATGCAGTTTGCTCACT
>JANRGW010012075.1:0-14472 GCA_024733675.1 Psilopsiagon aymara
CTCCAGGAGCAGAGGGAAGAAAAAGGGGGAAGTGAGTGAACAAACTGCGTGGCTGATTTATGGCTTAAACCACTACAACTTGCTATAAACCAGAGTTGTCACAGCTGGGGTACTTAGCAGAAGTGCTGGGAAGATCAATGCTTTGAAGACAGTGAGGTGCTCAGGTGCTGCAGTCATGAAGGTCATGGGAGTATGTGTGCCAAGCAAGCAGGCTGGAATTTCAAAAGCTTGGAGAAAACTGCTGAAAGCCAGTGACACCTGTACTCCTGCATCCCTGGGGACCTTGAAAACAATTCTTTCTGACAGATAAACCCTTCTTTTTGACACTTTTCTTTTGCAACTGTTCTTCTGAAAGTTTAGTGGGGAGAAGAGAGCAGGGATGCGCTACCTGGTTTGTGGTTAGCATAGTCTGAGCAGTTCTCCCACGTTTCTGAATTCCTCTGCTGTGTACTTCAGACCTCACTCTGCCCTTGAGCATCCATTTCTGCTCAGATTTTCATTCCTCCATAGACTTGCAGAGCTGCTTGCAGCATGTGGTGCTTAGAAAGCCAATACCTTCCAAACAAATTCGGTTTCTCTCCTTTACCTTTTGGAAGAGTGCATTAAAACCCCTTCCCATTCCCAGAAAAGGAATCTGAGGCTAAAATTACTATCCTCCAGATGTTCTCTCCCTCTGGCTGGAGGTCAGTCCCACAGTAATCAGCTGGTCTAAGTTTATCTGTACAAATGTATACTTTAGTGTAAACAGGAAGGAAAAGTGACACAGCGTTTATGTTGTTTGGGTGTTGTTTGCAGGACTCCTGAGGACTGCTGAAGAGCCATAGCAAGTAAGAGTGTGATGATGATTGCTTCAATCTGGTGGTGATCTTCAGGATGCCACTTGCATGTTTCTGTCAAGCACCTATGTGAGGATTACATTGATCAGAACTTATACTTGGTGCTGGTTAGGAGGTACCAGGAAAGGAAAACAAAGGATCAATACTAAATTATTCCCCAACGAAAACCAGTGCAAACAACCTGGGACAGATCTTCATTCAGCTGAAGCAGGCAGTGCTATGCTACACTGCCACTCTCCTATCTCTTGGATGTGAGATGAAGGAGTCTAGAAAGAACATCTCTTCCCCTACGCACCTCCTTGGGCTTTCTGCCTAAGTTTCTGTCTGAGAACTAGTTAATGATTTGCACCTTACTTTTGGTAGAAGATACATAACCCACTTGCATAGCCCTGATTCCTGTTTCATTTATCTCTACATGTGTTGCATCTGTCACTTTACTGAGGTTATTTCTCATAGTACAGGTCCCGTGGTGCTGTAAATGTTACTCAAACACAGCTCTAAGGTATTGATAGAGAATCTGGTCAATATAGCAACAAAAAAAGACCTAGTCAGCAGCCTAGTCAGTTTTGTCACAGCATTACCAGTGCTTCCTCTTTGATCAAGACATGTTTGGGGTTAGAGGGTGGTTGTTTGCTGTTTGCTTAATTCAGTTACTTCTTTGACCACTTCTGAGAGAAGTACCTGTAGGTTAAATCCTCACTCACTTTGCTTGGACATGTACAGAGAACACATCAGCTGCAGAACTGTCTTTCCTTCATTTCCTGGGATCACAACAGCAATGTGATGTGTGTAATTATTTGCACACACACCAACTGCATGCCATTACTTGCTGCTGAGGGCTTTCAAATGCAAGAACAAGTTGCCCTCTTACCCCATGAACCCCAGTTATCTGCTGGGAAATATGAGAGCACCTCTCACTTCCCCACAATGACACACACCTCTTCCAAAGCCTTTCCTCAGACCCCACAACTCTGATGTGCTCTTCCGTTGCAGTTGCATCGGACAACATGGACACACGATGTGCTGTGATAGAGACCTGTGGTCTGATTTCACTCCTTATAGAGCCCCAGGAACAGCAAAAAAAAGGGTTCCCTGAAGGAACTGCAGGCTAATATTTCAATAAAACTCCATAAAATGAGCAGCATTTGAATACATAGGAAGCAAGTCACACAGGGCTGCAGTGGGTGTTCTACAGAAGATACAAGCTGCTCTCAGGCAGCTCTGGCTTCTTTCCCTCTCAGGGCATTCAAGAGCACAAGACTTTTTTGCTTCCTTTTGAGGACATAATATTTGCACTAATATTTGGAGGAGACAGCTAGCAGGTCATACTTCATCCCCTTCATCAGCCTCTGGGACCCTCTGAACTGGGTGGCAAGAATAACAAAGATATGGGTTTTTTTTAAGTCAGAATGTCTGTAGTGCCTAATTTATTACTTCTAATTAATTATGAGACCCACAGCTAGCTGTAGCTATTTCTCATCTTGGTTATTGTGTTATTGTTATATTGGTGCATATGATTTTTTGAGCAATAAGGACATTATTGTAACACATTGGTCCGTGTGGTGAGCCAACTAGATATAAAAACATGCTTAAAGAACTAGGTCTTCAGTGATTGTTCTCAATCTCATTTCTGGACTCCATACTACCTTGCTTTTCCTAAGATGTGTGAAAATAAACAGGGCAAACAGTGGCACTGATTTTAGCTACAAGAACATTCATCTCGCATCTTGATGTACATTTGAATGAAACTATGGCTTTGTAGGGCAGTTGTGCTCTGTTCAGCAATAAGCAACTCTTCAGTAAATCTCATTTAATCTTAGTGTGACAGTCTGCAGTGCCCTCACCATGAAACCAGTCCAGCCAAAAATCTGTGAGTGCATCTCCACCCTACCTAGCTCTTGATTGCCCAGCATGTTGCTGTCCTTCTTACCCAAGATTCCTGCCTCTGCCTTTTCATTTGTCTCCTCAGAATTTCTGGTCTATCTAAACTCTTCCCATATTTCATTTATAAGAGGCTGTTACTCTGGCCCCTTCTCATGCCCTGGATTTACCCCTGAGAAGCTGGTCCCTGTAGAAATGTAAAAAAGCCCATGTGGAAGGCTTTTTCTGCGAGGACTTTTATTCCACACCAATGGTCTGCAAGCCTCATTTTAGCCTGAACTCAAGCAAACTACAGAGCTATAGGCAGGATTTGACATGATTAAAAATTATACTTTTCTGTTACTTTCAGCTTGCAGCTTTCACCATTTCCTTGGTGAAATCGCTATTCCATCTATTTTAGTCATGTTTAATTCCCTCAGGACTCTGGGACTCATTTCACCAGGTCCCATAGACTTACTTATGTTCAGGTTCCTCAGGTGGTCACAAACTTGATCTTCTCCCTTAGGCAGGACTTTGCTCCCCCAGTTCCTCTCTTATGGTCCATCCACTCAAGAGATGTGGGAAGAGAAATTGCCAGTGAAGATAGAGGTAAAAATGTTGCTGAGTACCTTATCTGCCTTCTTATTTGTTGTTGTGAGTTCACTAGTCTTGCTCACCAGCGAAGTTAAACTTTCTTTGACCTCCCTTTTCTGGCTGACATACCTTTAGAAGCCCTTCTTGTTATTCTTTGCATCCCTTGCCAAGTTCAGCTTTATCTGTGTCTTGGCTTTCCTGACTCCATCCCTGCATAATCAGGCAGCATCTGTATACTCTTCCTAGAATACCTGTTCCTGTTTCAAATGCCTGTGCATTTCCTTCTTGCCCCTTAGTTCGAACAGATGGCCTCAACTCTGCCATGCGGGTTTCTTGCCTTCTTTACCCTATTTCTTACACCTGGGATTGTGAGGTCATGTGCTTCAATGGAAAGCATCCTTAATGATCTGCCAGCTCTGTTCTGCTCCCATGTCCCTAAAGGCAGTTTCCCAGGGAGTCTATTGACTAGCTCTTTGAAGAGCTAGGAGTTTAGGAAGTTTACTTTCCTAAAATTCAGGATCCTGACTTTACTGTTCTCCTGACCCGTATCCCTCAGGACTGTGAATTCCACCCGTGCATGATCACTGTAGCCCAAGCTGCCTCCAATCTTGATGCCACTAATTAGTTCACTGGTGCTGGTGACCAGCAGGTTTACTATGACATCCCCTCTGGTAGGGCTGTCTATTACCTGGCTTAAGAAGTAACCCTCAGTACGTTGCAAGAGTGATCTGGATTGCTTGTAGCAAAGTGTGTGACTTTTCCAGCAGATGTCAGAGTGGTTGAAGTCGCCCAGCAGGATGAGAACCTAGTTTCTTGCAGATTTAACTGAAAGGCATATATATTTTTCAAATCATTAAAATCTGCATTTTAGAATTAACTCTGTAGAGACAGAACTGTGTAAGAGGTGTTGTCTAAAAATGCAGTTTAGAAATGATTTTAATATAAGAACAATCAGAAAACATTTTATAGCAAAATGAAGAGTTGCAAAATATTATTTACTCTGGAAATGTATTTTTCCTGAGATTTCTATATGTTCATGCAATTCTTTGCTACAGAAATAATTTGTAATTTATTATTGAGCTGGGGCATTTTAGAAGATTGTACTCATATGATAATAAAACATACTTTATGTTTCCCTTACAGCTATCATCAGAAAATATTACTGAGCTGAGGATGCTCATGACACATTTATGATTTTCAGCTCCAGGTTCAAGTTGTTGAGGAAATATCAAGTATATGTTTTAAATGTCACAATCAGTATCCTGTTTACCTTTTCTTTTCCGAAGTCATCCACAGTCTATCTATCAGACTTGATGCTACCTTAATTATGCTAAAGGATGTAATGGCATTGTAAAAGTTGTAGCTTTGATGATTTTGCAAAAAGAGGTATGGCTTTCTTTTCTGCATGTTTAAAAGAGAAAGTTATAATTACTGTAGGCAGCAAGAGAGATTTACAATTTCTTCATCAACAGGAAACTCAACAGCAGTGGAGCTTGGGTGTGCTTCGTTAAGTTTACAGTGGTTTCAGTGTGTGCTGAACAGTCAGAGTCAGACCAGCTCCAGTGATAACTTAGTGTAGTTGTTTCCACCAGAGAAATCTTTCACCTTAGTAGTTTACTCAATAATAAAAGGTAGGCTTGCTGTGCGAAATGTCCCTGTGGGTAAAATGCTGCCGGTGTGATGGAAATGAAGCATGTTTCATTCCCTGCCGCTATCCCTTGTACTTCATCCCCATCCCTTCTTCTGGGGCCTCAAAGGAGAAGCCAGGATTTGGAGCCAGTCAGTGGGAGGGATTGCTGCAAGTGTCACCTCCAGAGCTGCCTTTTTGAGAGGCATTGTTCACAGCCAAATTCATTGCATATTTACACACATGGTCTTTGTAAACTAGGATGTACACTTGCTACCCTAGTGGGCTTTCTGAAATTGGGGGACTATCTATATTATTTAATTTTGATAAGGGATTATTGAGGTAATTAACCCATTAACTTTTGTTTCTGTTTAGCAGTGAAAGATGTTTGCTGACATCAGTAGTGTCCTGGGTTCAGCAGTAGCAGTCATTTTTCTCCTTCTTGGTAGCTGGTGCAGTGCTGTGTTTTTTGACTTTCGGCCTGGGAACAGCGCTGATAACACCGATGTTTTCGGTTACTGCTTAGAAAGTTTGATCTGACCAAGGGCTTTCCGAGTCTCATGCTCTGCCAGGGAGGAGGGTAAGCCGGGAGGGAGCAGTGACAGGACACCTGACCCAAACTGACCAAAGAGGTATTCCATACCACAGCACGTCATGCCCAGGATGTAAAAATGAGAGGCAGGGACCTGGAAGAGGGTTATTTTTGCTGCTGGGTCAGGCTTGGTATTGGGTGGTGAGCTGTTGTATTCTCTTCCCTTGTATTTCCCTTGTCATTATTAATATTGGTGGTAGCAGCAGTGGTTTGTGTTATACTTTAGTTGCTGGACTGCTCTTATCTCAGCCCATGGGAGTTACATTCCTTCGATTCTCCTCCTCACCCGCCCAGGAGCTGGGGGAAAGAAAGAGGCGGGAGTGAGAGAGTGAACTGCCTGAGGGGGCTAAACCATGCCATGTAGACATTTTGTTTGTCAGTAAACAATTGTGCTGTTTTGGGTGCTGAAGGTTAAACCAAGATATCTGTCTGGGCTGTGCTCTGAGGAGCTGCTGCATGTCTGAGCATTTTTCAGGATGAAGAGAAATTACAAAGGAGATGGCAAAGTATTGTATATATGCATCACTGTGATTACTATGGTAGCATTGTCACCCTGGGCTGATGTTTGGCCCCAGAGGAGACAGTCAGCATTTTAGTGATATCTTTGAGGATTTCAGTTCTGAACTGAGATCTGTGTTTATGTGGTGTCACAAATGGAAACGGACTGGAAATCTCTGCTGAGTCTCTCTTAGGCATTTTTCCAAATCAAGCAGCCAATGAAGGTTTAAGCCAATTCAGTCCATTTTTTTTCTGCTTCTTTAAGCAAGAAAAGGATACCTGAAGTAAATATTTTATAAAATCAATGCTGGCAACATTGTGTTGCAAAGTGAAATATCCCATTACTTCCTATTAAACAATCATGACTATGGTATTGCAAAATGGAAATATCATAGCCATGCTGGCTCATTTAGTAGAATGCAATGAAGGATGTTGTGTTATTTAGTTCATGAAACATGAACTAAATAGATATCCTTTATAGGCTGTTTTTAGTTAAAGCAGAGCTGCTGAATATTTACGAAGGTCTTTACGGAGCCAAATGTCAAAGGTAAGGGCTATATACCTGGTTGTCACACTCACCTGATGTAGCACTTTTTGCCTGTTCCTCTTCCTTGTAAATACATTCCTTTGCTCTGCTGTTTGTGAGGCTGCTTAAAAGTGGACCCTTGCATGCAGTGCACATGGGGGGACTTTATGGGATCCCTGTTTCTGGAGCTGTGCCTTGCCGCAGCTGGGAGGAATGTATGTAAAGCCTAACTGCAGACTGTGGGCTTTGGTGGCATTTGGATGTGCAATCTGTGAAACAGCAGGCTGATAAACTTTGATTACATTTATGGGCATTTTGCTGTCATCAGAGAGACACTCCAGAAATGTCCTTTCTTTCCTCTGATGATTTCATCGTGTTTGTTCCTCTTGCCGGCACCTCTGATTTCATTGGTCTTCAACCATAGAAGTATTTCATGTGTTTGCTTGTACCATACCCAAAGATACCATTACTGCTTAGTTAAATGTATAACAACCAAACATACCTATAAAACTAGTTTTTATTCTAGGTCTGATGAGTCTGAAATCTAATGAAATTAATTTAGATGTATGAATGTGCATTTATGAACACAGTCCAGACAGTTACCTGATATTAAAAATCTCCATCGGAGGAAAAGCTGACTGTGCCTCTGTCCCTGGGGCTGCCATGGGCTGCACTTTGGGGAGGGTTGTAGGGGTGAGTTTGAATCCCAGCTGGGACAAAGGGCTCATATGACAATTTCCCAGTGCTAAAGGATGCAGGGACACCTGTCCAACATCCCTACCTGTGGGTCCAAGGTGGACGCAGTCTCATGGCTCAGCACACTGCTGAGCAGTCCTTGGAGCAGTGCTGCCCCACAGCAAAATGAGAAATGTGGAGTTCAGCAAATGGAAGTAAGGATGGCTCTTGGCTCTCTCTTAAGCTGTTTATTTCCAAAGTGTCTCCATAGCCCCTATCGCTCATTTGAATCCCTGCTATATTTTTAATTACAGCAGGGAGCATTTTGTGCATGTAATTACAGAAACAAGAAAAACTTTTAATAAGGAAATTCTGAGAATCCTCAGTAATGTAAATGTTTGGATGTGGGTAGTTATTTAGTCCTTTACAGGGAAATTAGACATTTGTCTTTGATAGCTATCACAGTTTTGCTGGTAATGAAACGCCAGACAGAAGCAGGAGACCTATCAGCAGCTCCTCATCAGTACGTCTCTGTCCAGAAGCAATCTGCATTACCTGGGGTAGTATTCATGCCTTCAGCAAAAACCACCTTTCCTGAAAGTTGTGTGGGGACTGCAAAACTGTTCATGTGTGTGCATCGTGCAGCAATACCAGGGGGGCAGTGACCATCAGCACAGGCAGAAGCAGGGGAGAACAGAAGAGGCATTTAGGTATCTGTGAAATACATGCAAAAGGCTGTGCAGCTCCAGTGAAATTTAACCTCCCAACTGCACTGCGACACCAGCCCTGCTCTGTGCAGCACTGGTTAAACTAGGAAACGAGGCGCCCTTTGGAAGTGGCAAGCAAATCAAAAAAGGGTTGTCCTGCAAACCCAGTCCCATCAGAGTTCCAGTGAGATGGCAATGATAACAGAGCAAAGGGTGGCTCTGTCACTGCACAAGAAGGGAAAGAAGGAAAACAAAATGCGTCAAGGAGCACATTTTCTTGACAATATGTGAAAGATCTCTCATCAGAAAATAAGAAATCATGGCTATGTATAAATAATGAAAATAATAAATCAACACTATCTACAAAGTGGCAGATGCTTGTACAAGTGTTAGAGGATGAACTCTGAGCTTTCCAAAAGCCAGTGCCAAATGTGCTGCTACTGAGTGGTGAAGGCAGTTTAATGGCAGCAGGGCTCAGGAGCCAGCAAATGTGGGTAGCAATGTGTGTGCCTGGGGCGGGTTCCCCCTCCTTGCCTCGTGCAGTCCTGCCATCTGCGCTCAGGGTGCAGGACAGGTGATCATCTTCATGCACAGCAGGAGCAGCAAGTGGGCACAGCAGAAACCCTATAGCACCAAAAGTGTCTGCTCCATACCTTGCCCAAAGCGCCTGTGGAGGCTATGTGGTGTTCAGCTGTGCAGCTGCAGGATGTTTATGGTAAGCTGACTCACCCTCCAAGCTTCATCTGTAACAGGATTTCAGGCACCTACTTTACCAGAAGGCACTTAAATTTAGGTGTATTAACCTTGAACTGCATCCCGGCCTGTTTCCTGTAGGAGAAACAACAGCTTCATGGAAGTGATTCTTTCTTCTCTGTCTCTTTAAAATGCCTTTGAGCTCACCCAGGGGTGAAATCCAATAGCAATTAAATAAAGCCCAACAAGAAGAAATAATTGTGATGAACGATGACTTCTAATGATTGCCTGTAACCAAATAATTTAGTCTCTAAGTAAGTAGACCAGTTTCTTTCAAGGTCTGCAGTGTAACTGTCCAAAACTCCCTTTGCAGGAGGTGAAAACAGAATTAAACATTTTCATCAAAGTCAGTGAGGGTTTCTAAGCTGCTGCATAGCTGAGATGAGGAGAAGGGATGGTGTTTTTCAGACTGCAAGGAGAAAATGAAGTTCTGGATTTCCAGAGGTGCTCAGTACCTGCACTGATTCTGACTGGAACCACATGTGGCTGAAGAGTTTGTGTCTCTCCAGGGCCATTGTTTCTATGCCATGTGAAGTCCATGAAGTTGAATAGTGGGTAACAGTAATGTTTGTGTAACCTGCTAGCAGATCACACAGTGAGTGTTACCGGTGCTGTGGTGCCGAGTGAGCTGCGTAATGCCACAGCACCCCTTCTGTTGGAGCACCAGGTCCTTCATCTGTCATATGGGATTGGGACTAATTCTGGCTTCTGGTATATACACATTAACTATCCATTTTTTTTATTATTGCATATTTAAGGATCCCTAAACAAACATTAACAGCCATAGCCACACATGACAATAAAACTGAAATGGTGAGCTCAGTTTCTGAAGAGATTATACAGAAATTTCATATGGCAAGAGCAGAGAAATAGATGGGGAGGGTGAGGAGCATGGGGGTTATGACGATAAGTTCCTTCAGTTATTTGGTCTGAGGAGGTGGGGGGAGTGTCTTTGACTCTCTTCTTTGACAACAGTGACTGCTGCTGTGATTAACCCCCTTAAAGGAGAGATCCTCCTCTGCTTATGGCCAACAGCCCACCTCCCCATGACACCTGGTACCATCCAGACACTTCCATGTCTTATGTGAGTGCTGGAGTCCTGGCCAGCACTGCACCGTGTGGCTTGTACCTGCCTTTAACTTGTTTTTTGTGAGATGTCTTCACTATAACATTCTGATTCGATGCACCCTATATTACTACTGTTTTTTAATTCACTAAACCCTGCCTTATAACTATATTTTTTTTGTATATTTTGTGTTATTTTTTTTTTTTTAATAATATGCATCTGTAAGAAGAGTGGAAGTGCAGGGCTGCATGTTAGATCTGCTTGTTGCCAGGGAAGCACAGCTCTGCTGGGGCAGCTGGTGTGGCTGTGCACATCCCTGGTTACCAGGCATGTTGGCACACTGGCTCAGCACCCCTGTTCAGCTTGCAGCAGCTAGAGGCTCTGGTGGCGCGTATCGAGGCATCATTTCAAACATCTGCCTGGTACAGCCCAGGCTAAGGCACCCTGATGGATGCAGCCCCACTGGGGTGGTCCTCTCTCACCACCACTTCCTTCATGTGCTGGGGTAATGGCTCCTTTTCACTGCCTGACCTCACATCCCTCACAGCAGGACAAAACCGGGACAAAAATATCACCTTGTTCATACATAATAAAAGAGTAATTTTCACCCTAAACCAGGACTAGTTTTGCTCTAAAGCTGGCATGCTGTCAATGGAAAATGGGTCTGATACTGCTTTAGCGAAATGTGCAGAAATGAACCCATTTGTTTATACTGAACTAGGAAAATCCCTTTACTTTGCTGTAGTTACAAATGTTTTTCACACTACTGTTCAGGACTTCTGTTTTTCATGTCTGGCCTAAAAGACAGCTCTCTCCATCCATCGAGTACTTGTTAACCCCATTTATGGGAAATGGCTGTACACTGAGTCAGAGGGAAGAATGACACTTATTGAATCACCAGCACCAGCATCCCATGGGTTTTCCTTGGAGGCCTCTAAACTAAATATTAGCTAGAAAAACACAGGGCCATAGGGACTGTTGCACTGACTGCAGCCAGTGGCTCACCAGTCATCATTCTGTCCACACAGACATGCCTATAACTGATGGAGCCCAGGCTGTGCCTTGGCATGAGGTCAGGTACCACAGGTTTGCATCCAGAGCTCGCGTCTTACTGCACGTTCATTCTTTCCAAGCAGTGGATGGTGGTGTATCCTCAGCAGCAGCTGGCCTGTTGCTCCCTGACAGCAAATTAAAATGCTTCAAGGCAGTGTTTGCTGCCCCACCACCTGCCCCAGCTCTGGCTCTGGCAACGGGTAACAGCACCAGCAGAGTTACCCTGCCCTTTCAGCCCCAGCTTTTCCCTCTGGGTGCAAGGCTTGCCAAAGCTGTCCTTTCAGCATGGGCTTTGGTTGTGGCACCCCAACACACCTCTCCCTCTCCATCCGTGGTCCCTTTTTCTGAGGAGGTAAGTTATGGCATCCCAGAGCTGGGAAAAAATATTGCAGCACAGTGCTTGAAGTAGACCTAACCCATAGTGCATCTGAGACCTCAATGGGCACAACAGGTCACATTGGAGGAGTCATTTGTGCACTGAACTTGGCTTCATGCCTGACAGATCTGAGCAAATCATAACCAAGAGAGAATCGCGGTGTGTCTCTGAGTCCTTTACATCCCCATGTCTTTGTCGTCTTCCAGGAATTCAGGTGCTTAGCAGTTTGAACTGTTTCAGAGTTCAACCTCTGACTCAGGTCTGGAGCAAGCAAGAGACATTTCCATGGCATAACAAGCTCTTTCCACCATCAGAATGGCAAAGCTGTCTAGGTGGGGTGGGTAGTTGCAGAAGTGGATACCAAAATGCATGTTAATCAATAATTGCCCAGGAGAAAATATTTTTCCTTGCCTGAGATCACAAAGCAGAATTAAGTTGATGTGCAAAAGAACTTTTTTATCCTGATTTTTTAAAGTGAAAACATTCTTCTTAAAAAAGTCCCCTTTGCTACTGACTTATGTGCATCTAGAAGTTTGTTATTTTCTGCTACATAATAAAATGGGCTGTATTTGTTATTCTTCTGTCACACAGATGCCTTTTAAAATTTCTAACACTGAAAAAGCTTGATGGCAGGAGATATTTTATGCAGTCTGGAGGCATCTGTTATACAGGAGACATATCCTGTAGCCTCTTATGTAAGCTCTGCATTCTTTGCCTCACTTGAATATGTTTTAAAGTGCAGATGACAGCATAAAAGACATCCAGGTGAAACAAAAACTCTTTCTGTGTGTGTGTGTGTTTGAAGATAAAAAAGAAATGGAGAAAAGCCATCACTGACAACACTTTGCAGGTGTGAAAACTGCTCAGATCTTTGGCCAGATCGCAGTTGCTCCCAGATTATGCCAAAATCCCACCAATCACACAACTCAGGAGTGCTGAAGGATGTTGTGGGACTGAAGACTACAATATTCCTGTTAGCCAGCAATGAATCAATTCAGGAGCCTCTGTGAATCTCAGCATGAGATTTCAATGTGTGGTCAATAAACATCTGATCCAAGTCAAGGTCCCTGGTGCAGCTGATATTCCTTTTATCTCCTAGGAGAGTCTTTGAATATGGCTCTGGTTATGACACTAATTTTCTGGCAAGACCAGGTGTTTCATGGCTGCCCTCTGCCAAACGGAGTTTATCCTGATAGAACACTTTCATGTGCAGACATTACTGTCTTTCTTCTTTTGCTTTAAAAATTGCTTTTCCAGTGCAGCTCAAACCTGAACACGGTACCGTTGTTTGTGAGGCTTCTTTGTTCTCTTTTATGAGGTACTCTTCTTAGGCACCCAAAATTTTGTTAAATTTTAACTATTTGGTCTGATATATTCCCTTATGGGCAGTGGCCTCAAGGTTTTTGGTTTGTTTTTTTTGTTTGTTTGGTTTTTTTTGTTGTTGTTGTTGTTTTTTGGTGTGTGTGTTGGGTTTTTTTTTGTGGTTTTTTTTTTTTTTTTTTTTTTGTCATTTTTTATAGGAAGTTGAAAGAAGACATGGAAATTTCAGTGATTTGACATGATTCCTGGGCAATTGTTTCCAGGAAGGAGGCTAAAGGGAAATATACTGATTTACCAGAGGGATGTGGGTGGCAAAATCTTGTACCCTTTCCCCTGAATAAGTGCCATACCTTTGGGATGATCGTATTGGTACAGGCTGGAAGAGAGATGGTACGGGAGGCACAAGAGAGAGCCAGGGGCTGCAGGGAGGAAGGCTGAGATCCTTCTCTGTGCTGCCATATGGAGCAAGAACCTTGGCGAACCTTGGTCTCATGGACCCTATGAGGCTGGGGAGCACACACTTGTTTTTTCTAGGAGGACAATGTCTAGTTATACTTCAGAGCTGTTTGCTGTCTGTATTTTACAGCCTTTTACCCCAAGCCCAGCTTTGAACAGTATATTCATAGATGCTAACCTTTCAAGCCAACAGCAGTGTTTTCATTGATTTAACATAGCCAAGGATTGAAACCATGTTCAAAAAAATAAACGAGAGGGTTTTTCTCTTAAGTTCAACAGGAGCTAAACCATGGCATCTGGAATACTTCTCTTTCAACCTCTCTATGGACTGAAGGATTGAGCATACGTTGTGCAAAGTTTAAATCAGACAAATATTATTAAAAAAATCTGTTGTGTTGGCTGTTGCTGGAGAATGATAACAAGTCTTGGGTGTGACATCCAGAGTGAGAAAGGGTTTGACCTTGTTTTCTGAAATCTGATATGCCTGTGGTCATAATGTTTGCAACTCTTTATTGCAAGTGGTCAAGCAGTAACTGCTTCACAGGGCAAACTTTAACAGCACTGAAGAGCAAAGTACCAGTTTCAGGCCTTCTCAAGCAGCTTAAGGCAGAGCTGCTGTCCAGGAAGCCCTGGTTGTGTTGACGTGTTCTCTCTTTTTTGTTTTGTTTTTTTGTTTTATGATTCTTCCATTCTGAGACTGTGCAGCAAATCTCGTTGGCTTCGCTGCCTGACTGATGCATCTCCCAAAGTTGATGGGCCATTTTACCTCCTGGCCTTCTCTGCAGCACATTGGCTGGGATCTTTATGTCCGATGTCTTTATTTTCCACCTCTTTAGTAGCTAAAGGTATAGATGGTGTTACAATCTGATCTTTTCTGTGATCTGTGGTCTGGTTTCTTTGCTTTTGTTTATCAATGGCTCCAAGCTTTTTCCCACTTTCTGCATGCATCTTTCTTACATTTAATTTCTTGAAGAAGCAAATGACTTATTTGAAGTTTCTGTATTTAATAAAAATACTTGGGTGATTTATGATGACTTGGGTGTACCAGAGATCATACTAAAGTCTTCTTTGGGGATATTTTCAGTGAAAGTTTCCACATAAAAGGACCCAGGCCAGCAGGGAAGGGTTGTGTAAGAAGGTAAGAATAACCTTGCTGGGCCTGACTCCTTTTTCATGCTAGAGACCCTGCTGGAGACAGAGTACTGCACCATATAGACCCTTGGCCTGGTCCAGCGTGGCTGAGCTCACATGTGCTTGCACTCAGCATATCGTAGAAGGGACTGCTGCAGCTGAGTGACCTGTTGTGCAAAGAAATGTTGCCTTTTATTTAGCTTCAGCCTGTCCCTTTCTCCTCTCAGCTGATGGTCCTCAGATCATGGGCTGGAAGAGGTGGATAAAAATTTATCAAGTACAGTAAGAATAATCAGCAGCTATTGAAAAGGTTTGAACATAAAAGAGTGTCATGGGTTCAGCAGTAGCAGTCATTTTTCCCCTTCTTGGTAGCTGGTGCAGCACTGTGTTTTTCACTTGTGG